>CAUYQV010026588.1:0-20907 GCA_963574575.1 Galagoides demidoff | reverse complement strand
CTCCTGCCTCCGCCTCCCAAGTAGCTGGGGCCACAGGAGCCTGCCACAATGCCCGGCCATTTTTTGGTTGCAGCCATCATTGTTGTTTGGCGGGCCCGGGCTAGGGATTTGAACCTGCCACCTTAGGTGTACGTGGCTGGCGCCTTAGCCCATTGAGCCACAGGCGCCGAGCCCATTGATAATTCTTGTCTGCAATATTCATTCCATTGTGTTTACCAACAGGTTATTTTTGATTTCATAATTCCTTCTACATTTACCCGTTGTAATCCAGTGTTAAGGCAGAGCTGTACTTTCTCACCCATTTACTTATTTAGTCATTCATTCAATTATTTATTTCAGCATATACACATAGATATTTATTCTACTGGTTATAATCCATTACTAGCATTATTTATTTATTTGTTTAAATTGTCCTGGATATGGCCATTGCAAAAGTATACAAGTTGGCTCCTGTGTCCATTTGAAATACTCCCATTCTATTTTGAACACTTTTTTTTTTTTTTTGAGCCAGAGTGTCACTCCGGTGCCCTGACTAGAGTGCTATGGCATCATATCTCACAGCAACTTCAAGTTCTTTGGCTCAAGCGATCCTCTTGCCTCAGTTTTTCTATTTTTGTTGTTGTTGTTGAGACAAAGTCTTTTTTTTTTTTCTGAGACAGAGCCTCAAGCTGTCCCCCTGAGTAGAGTGCTGTGGCATCACAGCTCATAGCAACCTCAAACTCCTGGGCTTAAATGAGTCTCCTGCCTCCACTTCCCAAGTAGCTGGGACCCGCCACAACACCTGGCTATTTTTTGGTTGCAGCCATCTTTTTGTTTGATGGGCCCGGGCTGGATTTGAACTCACCACCTTAGGTGTATGTGGCTGGTGCCTTAGCCACTTGAGTCACAGGTGCCAAGCCGAGACTAAGTTTTACTTTGTTGCCCTCGGAAGAGTGCTGTGGTGTCATAGCTCACAGCAACCTCAAACTCTTGGGCTCAAGTGATTCTTTTGACTCAACCTCTTGTGTGGCTGGGACTACAGGCCTCTGCCACAACTCCTGGCTATTTTTTTTTTTTTTTAAGAGATGAAGTCTCCAGCTGCTGGTCTTGAACCTTGAGCCCAGGTAATCCACCTGTCTCAGCCTCCCAGTGTGCTGGGATTACAGTTGTTAGCTACCATGGACTTTTTTTTTTTTTTTTTTTTAGCATAGATAGGGTCTCACTATTGCTCAGGCTGGTCTCAAACTTGTGAGCTCAAGCAATCCACCCACCTTGGCCTCCTAGAATGCTAGGATTACAGGTGTGAGCACTGTGCCTGGCCACTCTCTTTGTTTCTCATACAAAATATTCCAAGCTCGCTTTGTAATTTTACCAACCCTGCCCTGGACTCAGTTATTTCTCCAAAGAACTCCACTTCCTTTTCAAGGAATGACATTTAGAAACCAAGATCCAGATGCTGGATGTGTTCATTGCTTACTGTGATGTCCTTGCTTCAGAGCCAGGGAATATGAGTTACCAGTTCTGAGGCCATTTTATAGGCATTCTAGGACTGAGAAAGTACCTAATACATTATATTTAATGGGAGCTAGGTTTCTCACTGTCAAGGAAAGCAACCGTGTTGTTAGAATAGAATCAGAGGTATCAGCATGGACTCATGGTTTTTAATATACATACAGATTGACAGATATAGAAATAAATGGGACCTGGTAATTCTACTTCTAGGCATATGCCCAGCAGAAATGCATGTTCAAAAAAATACATCAACAGACATGTTCATAGCTGTATTACTTATCATAATAGTCCCTAATTGGAAACTATTCAAATTCCTATTAACACTAGACTGTCTCGGTGCCTGTAGCTCAGTGAGTAGGGCACTGGCCACATATACCGAAGCTGATGGGTTTGAGCCCAGCCTGGGCCTGCTAAACAACAATGACAACTGCAACAACAACAACAACAAAATAGCTGGGCATTGTGGCGGGTGCCTATAGTCCCACCTACTTGGGAGGCTGAGCAAGAGAATTGCTTAAGCCCAAGAGTTTGAGGTTGCTTTGAGGTATGATGCCACAGCACTGTACTGAGGGCAACATAATAAGACTCTGTCTAAAAAAAAAGAAAAGAAAAAAGAAAAAAACCCCCACAAGACTAAATAATGAACAATCACCACTATGTGCAATATTATTGCAAAAAAAAATTAATGAGAGAAACTTTCACAAAAAAATGCTGTATAATTCAATTTATATGAAGCACAAAAACAGACAAAATTAATCCATGGCATAAAAACTCAGTATCCAGTTCCAGCAAGAGAAATGAGAGGTGCTGGTAATGTTGTGTCATTTGATCTAGGTGCTCATTTCATGAGTGTGTTCAACTCTTGAAATGTATATATGTTGAACTTCAATGTAAAGTTTTAAACATTTTTATCACCTGGCTCTAAGCCTCAGATTATCTTCACTTCAACTCAGCTGCTACAGCAATCTTATTAAATAAATAGAATTCATGTGGCAGGTGCCTGTAGTCCCAGCTAGAGAATTGCCTAAGCCCAAGAGCTGGAGGTTGCTGTGAGCTGTGATGTCATAGCACTTTACCAGGGCTACAAAGTGAGACTTTGTCTCCAAAAAAAAAAAAAAGAATAGGACTATTCTAAGTAGGTTTACTCACCCATTTATCCCCCCTCCCAGAATGTATTACTATTCCAGAACTGGGGCTCTTGACTTAGTCCCACCTGCTGGTGTAGGTGTAAGGTAGGAAGAGATTATTTTAGCCCTACCCAACCAGTAGGATACATAGACATAGGAGAGGCTAGTGACTTGCCCAAGAGCTACCCCAGGAAGCAGAAGGGGCCAGATTAGAGAGTTGTTGAAGGTTAATACCAGATAGTGCTCTTTCAGTTACTGTCTTCCAGGTTTTTCAACCAGGATTAAGGAGAGAATTATGCTGGACAGGGTGGCTCATGCCTGTAATCCTAGCAGTCTGGGATGCTGAGATGAGCAGATTGCTTGAGCTCAGGAGTTTGAGACCGGCCTGAGCAAGAGCAAGACCCCCATCTCTAAAAAATAGTCAGGCATTGTGGTGGGTGCCTATAGTCCCAGTTACTTGAGAGGCTGAGACAAGAGGATCACTTGAGCCCAGAAGTTTGAGGTTGCTGTGAGCTATGATGCTACGGCACTCTACCCAGGGCAACAAAGTGAGACTCTGTCTCAAAAAAAGAAAGAAAAAAGGAGAGAGAGAATTAAACTCTATGCATAAGGCTTCCATTGTTTACAATGAATTAACTTCTATCCTATGTGTTGTATAAAGAAATTTTTTTTTTAATAGACAGAGTCTCTCTTTATTGCCCTTGGTATGTTGTGACATGCACCGCTGAGAAAGAGACTCGGACCCCACTTGATGCAATAATTAAGTAGAATTTTATTACACCTGTGCAGGGGGCCATTGCCTTGGAAAGCAAGCAGCCTCAAATGGAAAGCAGGTGGCCTTTTTATACCTTATTTTCTGCATACGTCAGCAAGCAAGCAAAAACAAAAGTTAAACATTGTGGTTAGCTTAGGACGGGGGTAACATTGGATCAGGGGTCACATTGGTGGGTTACATAGTTAGGGTGGAGGTACAGAAGTTGAGAATGTTTCCTAGAACTTGGGACTTTCCACCAAGGGCTTTTTCTGGAATTCGCCCCTCCCTATATACTTCCTTATCTTCAAGCCTCTTCTCAGAATTTAACCTCACCCTTGCAGGGGCTGGGACTAAAGGACTCAAGAAAAGTTTCTTTTTCAAGGGTAGGAGCCTGGTTATCACAGCTAGAGTGCCATGGTGTCACACACCTCACAGCTACCTCCAACTCCTGGGCTTAGGTGATTCTTTTGCTTCAGCCTCCTGAGTAGCTGGGACTACAGGCACCTGCCATGGTGCCCGGCTATTGAGTGGTGCCTGTGGCTCAGTGATTAGGGCACTGGCCCCATATACCAAGGGTGGTGGGTTCAAACCTGGCCCCGCCAAACTGCAACAAAAAATAGCCGGGTGTTGTGGCAGGCACCTGTAGTCCCAGCTACTCGGGAGGCTGAGGCAGGAGAATTGCCCAAGCCCAGGACTTGGAGGTTGCTGTGAGCTGTGACTCCACAGCACTCTACCAAGGGCAATAAAGTGAGACTCTGTCTCTAAACAAACAAACAAACAAACAAACAATGCCCGGCTATTTTTTTTGTTGCTGTTTGGTCGGGGCTGGGTTCAGACCTACCACCCTTGGTATATGGGGCTAGCACACTACCCAGTGAGCCACAGGCGCTGCCCTAAAGAGACATTTTTGTAAAAGGTAAAGTCACAACTCTCAAACATATATAAAATAAACTGTGAACCAGGAGTGGTTGCTCATGCCTGTATTGCCAGTACTATGGGAGACTCTCTTGAGATCAGGAGTTCCAGACTAGCCTGTGCAACATAGTTAGACTTAGTCTCTAAAATAAAGAAACAAATAAATAAATACATTTAGCTGGGCATAATACATGCCTGTGGTCCTCAAAAGGCTGAGATGGGAGGATACTTGAGCCCAGAAGTTCTAAGCTGCAGTGTGAGATATGATCCTGACAGTGTACTCTAGCCTGGACAACCGAGTAGCATTCTGGGAGGTCCCATCAGCAGGGCCACTTGCACTCAGGAGTTTGAACAAGAACTCTGAATAAGAGCAAGACCCCTTATCTGCTATAAATAGAAAAACTAGCTAGGAGTAGTCTTAGGCACCCTCAGTCCCAGCAACTGGGCAGGGTGAGGTAGTAGGATCACTTGAGTCCAGGAGTTTGAAGTTTCTGTGAGCTATGATGACACCATGGCACTCTATCCTGGGGTAACACAGTGAAACTTTGTCTCAGAAATAAGAAGAAAAAAAGAGCAGCGCCTGTGGCTCAAAGGGGTGGGGCCCCAACCCCATATGCTGGAGGTGGCAGGTTCAAACCCAGCTCCAGCCAAAAACTGCAAAAAAAAGACAAAAGAAAATAAGAATTTTATTTCACTGAATTAATAAGGGAATCAAGTAGATTATAACTGACTCAAGGGAGAAGTAAAAAAATGCAAATTTATATGAAGCAAAGAAATGTCTAAACAAACGCACAAATGGAGCCCAAACCAGCTTCTTCCAGGTTGGGAAAGGGAAGTTAAATGAAATTCTACTAGTCAAGATAGAATATACAGGCTCGGTGCCTGTGGCTCAATCGGCTAAGGCGCCAGCCATGTACACCTAAGGTGGCGGGTTCGAATCCCCAGCCTGGGCCCGCCAAACAACAATGATGGCTGCAACCAAAAGATGGCCGGGTGTTGTGGCGGGCGCCTGTGGTCCCAGCTACTTGGGAGGCGGAGGCAGGAGACTCGCTTGAGCCCAGGAGTTGGAGGTTGCTGTGAGCTGTGATGTCATGGCACTCTACCTAGGGGGATAGCTTGAGGCTCCGTCTCAAAAAAAAAAAAAAAGATAGAATGTACACATCTAGAATAAAAAATTATTTTGCATTTTTCTTTTTAGAAAAGTTTTATTCCCAACCCCTAACAATTATATTTTGCATTTTTATCAGGTATCTACATCTTACAGAGTTGCTAAATAGTTACTGCAAATTCAAAATCAGATAATGCAAAAGGGTGTAGCATAGACTATGTTTAGTTTTTCATTGGAAGAAAATTTGTTCTACAATGTCCTCTTTGGATCAAAAATAATCTCATATACTCCTTTGTAATTCAAAGGAAACAGTAACATATTCAAACAAATCCGTTTATTTCTGGCACCTCCCTTTTTATAAGGTAAAGTGACAAATCTTTTGTGATTTTTGTGGGTTTTCTGGGAAAGCTCGCCTTTCCTTAGTTTTATTTTATTTCATTTCACATTTAGGACTTATTTGTTAAATGCAAAAATCCAAAATTATCAGGCAATTTGGACACTTAAGGTAGAATCAAGAGTGCCTGAGAAATAATATATCCCCATTTGTTGTCTACCTATTTGAAAGAGACAACACATTAAAAAAAAAAAACAGAAAATAATATGACTAAAGAATTTTAGCTTTCCCTTAAGTAAGAAATACTGGTTTTTTAAGTAATGAAGGGCATAAGAAAATCAAGATAATTATTGTGGTAAAATAGAATCTTTGCTAGCTAGGCAGATTACATAGAAAAAAAAATCCTTTCATACTGTAGGTGAAGACAGCAAATAGTAAACTAAGGTAACAAGGCTGTCAACATTAAGCAAACTTCTGTAAGATTTTTTAACATGTTTCATAGTGGTAAAATGCGTATGACTTTTTTTTTGAGAAAGAGTCGCCCTGGGTAGAGTGCCGTGGCATCACAGCTCACCTCAGCCTCCCCCCAACCCCCAGTAGCTGGGACTACAGACAGGCACAGGTAGAATTGCAAGTAGATTATAACTGACTCAAGACCCCTGGCTATTTTTTGTTGTTGTTGCAGTTGTCATTGCTGTTTAGTTGGCTTAGGCTGGGCTCGAACCCGCCAGCTTCGGTGTATGTGGTCGGTGCCCTGCTCACTGAGCTACTGGGGCTGAGCTGACTTTTTTTTTTTCTATGTCACCCTTGGTAAAGTGCTGTGGCATCACAGCTCACAACAACCTCAAATTCTTGGGCTTAAGTGATTCTCTTGCCTCCGCCTCCCAAGTAGCTGGGACAACAGGCGCTCATCAGAAGGCCTGGCTATTTTTTGTTGCATTTGCTATTGTTTTAGTTGGCCCAGGCTGGCTTCTAACCCTCCAGCCTCAGTGTATGTGGCTAGTACCGTAACTACTGTGCTATGGACGCTGAGCCTGATTTTTTTTTTTTTTTTTTGAGATATAGTCTGGCTTTGTCACCCAGGCTAGAGAGCTATGGCCTCAGCCTAGCTCACAGCAACTTCAAACACCTAAGTTCAAGTGATCCTCTTGCCTTAGCCTCCTAAGTAGCTGGGAGTATAGGCACCCGCCACAATGCCTGGCTAATTTCTGTATTTTTAGTAGAGATGGGGTCTACCTTTGCTCAGGCTGGTCTTGAGCAAGTGATCCTCCTCCAGAGCCTCCCAGAGTGCTAGGATTATAGGCATGAGTCAGAGTGCCAGGCAAAATGCGTATGATTTTTTTTTTTTTTAGTAGAGACAGAGTCTCACTTTATCACCCTTGGTAGAGTGCCGTGGCGTCACACAGCTCACAGCAAACTCCAACTCCTGGGCTTAGGTGACTCTCTTGCCTCAGCCTCCTGAGTAGCTGGGACTACAGGTGCCTGCCACAATACCCTGCCATTTTTTTGTTGCAATTTGGCTGGGGCTGGGCTTGAACCTGCCACTTTGGTATATGGGGCCACAGCCACAGGTGGTGCCGCCCAATGCGTATGATTTTTAATGATAGGATGTCATGACAAAAAAAAGAAAAAATGTGTATGATTCATTTTATATGCATTAGATACCATATAATGTCACATGTGATATATTTTTATATGATAAAATGCACTGTGTTGTAAAAGCAAACTTTTGTAAGATTTTTAATTTTTTTTTTTTTCAGTTTTTGGCCGGGGCTGGGTTTGAACCTGCCACCTCCAGCATATGGGGCTGGCACCCTACTCCTTTGAGCCACAGGCGCCGCCCCTGTAAGATATTTGACACATCTCATAATGTTTAACACATTTGAGTTTTAGGTCATTATAAACCAAAGGAAATAAAATTCACTTTCAAATCTGTCATTACACTTTTTTATCCTCCAGAAAAAACTGACCTTTTGCTTCAGGATTGATCTCATGGGGCCCATGAGGTCAAAACTAATTTCATGATTTTGCTGAAACATATTTATTTTAATTCATTCATTTTTGCTATTTCAAATGAATCAATCATTAAGTAAGCTTTTTTTTTTTTTTTTTTTGAGACGGAGCCTCAAGCTATCCCCCTGGGTAGAGTACCATGGCATCATAGCTCATAGCAACCTCCAACTCCTGGGCTCAAGCAAGTCTCCTGCCTTCGCCTCCCGAGTAGCTTGGACCACAGGCGCCCGCCACAACGCCTGGCCATTTTTTGATTGCAGCCATCATTGTTTGGCCGGCCCAGGCTGGGGATTCGAACCCGCCACCTTAGGTGTATGTGGCTGGTGTCTTAGCCGATTGAGCCACAGGCGCCGCCTAAGTAAGCTTTTTAAAAAGTTTTAATTTCTTTTCTTTTCTTTTTTTTTTTTAATTTTGAAATGGAGCCTCAAGCTGTCACCTAGGGTAGAGTGCCATGGAGTCATAGTTCACAGCCACCTCTAACTCTTGGGCTCAAGTGATCCTCTTGCCTAGAATTCTGGCAGGGTGTGGCTCAAGTACAGGTTGGCAGGTGGGAATAGGTAATTTGGGGTCCAAGTTAGTGAGGAAACTTACCTCAAAGGAGCATAAGAGGTGACTCAGGACAAATAAGAGGCTAAGTTTGGTTGTGCAGGGGTGAGGTTAGATTAGAATTTTTAGAATATGATAGGTAGAGAGTTTAGTTAACTGGCACCCTTGCGAATCTCTAATTTGCTTTAGTTGATCCATAGGCCTTTATTAGAAAAAAAAATATGTGTATATATATATATATTCAGGTTGCAAAACCAAGGAACTGTCAGTGGCATATATGAGCATCTGTAGTAATATGTCTTAGCTAGAATCAAAACAAAATAACATCAAGCATCGGCCTGGAAGTGAGGACTGCAGGCAGATGCTTCCAACTATGCCACTCATTTGGTGTGTGATCTTGGGTAGTTGGCTTGCTCTTTTGGGACTTTTTTTTCCCCTTCTGTGAAATGAATCTGCAGGTGTGGGAAGGAAAATCTCATGGCCCTGACAAGAGTACCGCCATTTCGAGAGACAGCTTGTGGGAAAAAGCAGACCACAAACCAAACTGCATGATCACAGCAAACCCCCTGCCTACTCTCTGGAATGCTTCAGGGCCTCTGTTCCTGGGAGACAGTAGAACAGTAAATTTTATTCTGGCCCCAGCTGGCAGCCAATTAAGAGAGTAACTCCTTAGAAGTGCCCTGAGGGCAAAAATTAGTCCCTCTGGGAACCACCCTCCTGCCTTCAACCCTACTGATGAGGGATAATAAAGGCCCTTTGAAACTGCCTGCTTTTCCTTCCCTTTCTGGGCTAAAAAAAAAGTCTTTCCAATCCCTGGGCTGGCTGCCTCTCCTTTTCTCCACCCAACCCCGACCCGACCCCTGGAGCCCTCAGCGGAGCTCGTAGGGTATGAGGCCCTGAACAGTGGATGGCAGCCCCTTTCTGCTTTCATCCACATGCCCTGGGAAAGTGGCCTTGTAGGCAAGGCTGCTGCCTGCATTCCACCCCCAGTTCCTGAGCATCAAGGAATAGGAGGTGTTGAGGTGTGAGCCAGTGCACATGGGTTTTGAGAAAGATTTCTACAGACAAAGCTTAGGATGGAAAGAGGAAGTTTATTTACTTTCCTTTGAAGGGGTAGAGGACCAGCACAGGAGTGGAAAAGGGAGAATGCGAAGACCAGCTACTTGAGCCTTTTTAAGGGGGTTGTCAGTTGGCGGGTTGCAGTTGAGAAACTGCCGCATCACTCCTTTCTTTCTTCTTAGGGGCAGGTTGATAACGAAAACCTGGGTGGGATGTTAAAGTCCAAGAATGGGCTTCTCCGCCTATTCTTTGGAGATGGGGTTATCTGGGGTTATCTGGGATTTTCGAGGGAGATGTAACTGTCCTCAGATTGTTATGGGGGGAGATAAGGACCACCAACTCAAGTTAGAATTTCAAAAAGGAATCTTTTTTAACCATGGGGCTGTCTCAGCAAAGTCTGATGTAGACTAAGTGAGAGAGCATTGAAGGGTCTGAAGTTGGGGTTTTTCTAGTTTGAAAGTTGGCAAAGGGACAAACAGGTGGGCTGGAAGTTAACAATTAGAAGCAAGAAGAAAGTTGGCAAAAGAAGCAAAAAGCGAGCACGGGGTCACGATAACCCCTTTTACAGAAGCGAAACTTGCAATTTAGCAGATTAGCAGATAGGGAACATAAAGGTCACATAAACCAGATCAAGCAATTAGTGAATAAGTAAAACAATTTGTCACAGCCCTTAGCTTGTTAACTCTCATGACAGTACTTGGCCCATTCATTCTTGTTCTCTTCTGGCCTGATCCTGACCAATCTAAGAGTAATGGTGCCTGTCATCATTTCAGAGTTATGGTATTCTCATCTTCTTTGTCCTTTCATCTTTTATGCTACACAGCCCCCTGGTGCATGTCAGTGGCAGGTGGTATCCATTTTATGGGTGTGATGATGCAGCTGGCACCCACAAGGCTGCTGGAACCCATCTCAAGATATGGCTAAAGCCTGAAGCTCCTTCTCTGCTGTTTACTCAGGAACTCTGTGGAAAACAAACTCTCAAAAACAAATTTGAAAGAGAAAGATTTACATCTCCTTCTGTCTGTTTAGCCCTTCTCAGAAGTTGCACAAAAGGACTGGGTGGGGCAGCTCATGCCTATAATTCTAGCACACTCTAGGAGGCTGAGGCAGGTGGATTGCCTGAGCCCAGGAGTTGGAGACCAGCTTGAGTAAGAGAGAGACTCGTCTCTACTAACGATAGAAAAACTGTCTAGGCGTTGTGGTGGGTGTCTCTAGTCCTAGCTACTTAGGAGAGTGAGGCAAGAGGATCCCTTGAGCCCAAGAGTTTGAAGTCGTTCGTTATGAGATATAATGCCACAGCACTCTACCCAGGGTGAAAGTAAGATTCTGTCTAAAACAAAAAAAAGTTGCACAAAACAGAATTCTTGCAGGGTAGAGTACCTCTTAGCAAGAACATTTATAGGATAGATCTTTAAGAAATTGCAGGATTAGGTATTTTCCTGTTATATTTGTAATTTTTGTGAGGCTGCCCCTTTCAAGGAGGCAGTCATATCACCTTGCACTCAGCCCAGGCAAGTGGGAAGGCACGCCTGACCTGGTTGTGCCAAAGGCTGCTGGCAGAATTGGGTGGTAACCAGGACTTTCAGAAGTCACAGAAATCTGGTTTCCAATCTCTCCCTTTTTCTACTTGCGAGATTTCTTGTTAGTGACTTGCTCTTTATGACCTGGGTGTCCTCTGTAAAACAGGAATAATAGTAGTACCTGCCTCTTCCTGTTAACTATTATTAACAGGAAATATAGTAGTATCATATGAGGAGGAGGGGAGTTTTGGGAGGTCATTGAAAGGATCAAATGAGACAGGTGTAAACTTTTTGAGCAATGCTGGGAACATATTACATATCCAGTCAATGTTAACTATTTATTTTAGTAGTAGTAGTATTCAAATCAAATCTTAACTTCCTACCTAATATAGGAATTCTCTCTATAGTGTATCAGACAAGTGACTATTTTCTCTTTGCTTGAATACTTCCAGTGACAGGGAATTCTCTGCTTTTCCTAATAAATAGTAGATGGGGCTTCTGGAATTTTATGGAATTTTAAATCAGAGAAGAACCTTATAAATCATCAGGTTTAACTGCCTCATGAGAAAACCCAAGTTCAAGAGCTGGACTTATTTGTTCAAGGGCACATGGCTAGTTAAGTGCCAGCTACTATCCTCTTCTAAGCTTGCTCGCTAAATCCATTTTCCTTTCCCTCTGAGAGCCTTGGTACTATATCCCCAAACACACTCCACACCCAATTCCTGGCAGCCCCAGGCTGTTTGTTTGCTGGGCCTGTTTAGGTCCCAGACCATATGATAAGTTTGCGGATCCATCCGTGGACCCCAGGATAAGAGCCCTCTGTTTTAGGATTTCTAAATGATTAAGGCTAAATGTACTTTGATACATTCTGCAAAACAATCTCACCCTTACCCTGGTAATGCCAGAGGGATTTTTCAGCTCTGTTCCATTTCTGGGCATACTGTTTTGGTTGCCCAGATCCCTCTAGTCCCAGAGGCCTCCAAATCTCCTACCTTCACCTTGCTTGAAGATGCTTGGTCTCTGGTTCACAGCCTCTGAAGGTCAATGTCCATTTACTGATCTGTTCCACCCAGTCTGAATGTATCTTTACACTGAAGTGGTACTGGGGCAGTTACAGAGGATCTTCTTGGAGCCACCTACCCCACAGTGATTGTGGGACAAAGGCATGCTTCAGCACATGAGTTCGAGACCAGTCTGAGCAAAAGCCAGAAAAAACTGAGGCAAGAGGATCCTTGAGCCCAAGTTGCTGTGAGCTATGACACCAAGGCACTCTACCCAGGGTGACAGCTTGAGACTCTGTCTCAAAAAGGAAAAATAAATAAATAAGCCACAGGTGTATTAGTCCATTTTCTGTTGCTATTACTGAGTACCGGAGGCTGCATAATTTATAAAGGAAAGTTTATTTCTTATAGTTCTGGAGGCTGAGAAGTCAAAGGTCAAAGGACTGCATCTGGTGAGAGTCTTCTTGCTGGTGGGGATGCTGCTGAGTCCCAAGGTGAAGCAGGGCATCCTGTGAGGAGCAGGCTCAGGAGAGATGACCAAATTGGCTTTTATAATACACCCACACTTTCTTTTTTGACGCAGAGTCTCACTTGGTCACTCTTGGTAGAGTGCCATGGCATCACAGCTCACAGCAACCTCACACTCTTGGGTTCAAGTGATCCTCTTGCCTCAGCCTCTCAAGTAGCTGGGACTACAGGCACCTTCCACAATGTCCAGCTTTTTTTTCAGAGTAGGGAGCACACTCTGGTTCAGGCTGGTCTTGAACCTATGAACTCAGGCAGTCCACCGTCCTTGGCCTCCCAAGTGCTGGGATTACAGGCATGAGCCACCAGGCCCTGGGGATAGACCCACTCTTTGGTAACTAACCCACTCTCTTGGTAATTCATTAATGTATTAGTCCATGAATGAATTCATTCATCCTTGACTAGCAGAGCCCTCATGACCGTGACCTATCACCTTTCAAAGATCTGACTTCTCAACACTGCTGGACTGAGAATTAATTTTTCAGTGAATGAACTTTTGGGAGACACATTTAAACCATAGCAACAGGAGGACCTATTTCATTGTGAATATATTGATACTGGGGAGTGATTTTTTTGCTACTCTGCAATTAACCCAATAGGTTCTGAACATGTGGTACATGCATAGGCTTTGAGATCTAGGTTTGATTCCTGGTTCTACCACTTACTTAGGCTGGCGGGTTCTACCACTTACTTAGGCTGACAACTGCAACAAAAAAATAGCTGGGCATTGTGGCAGGCACCTGTAATTCCAGCTACTAGGAGGCTAAGGCAAGAGAATGGCTTAAGCCCAAGAGTTTGAGGTTGCTATGAACTGTGATGCCACGACACTCTACTGAGGGGGACATAGTGAGACTGTCTCAAATAAATAAATAAAATAATACAAAATAAATAGGTTACTTAATTTATTTGGCCCCAGTTTTCTAACTGGGAAAATTAGGTTAGCAGCACCTCCTTCTTGGGTTTAAAGTGAGAATGAGGCTACTCTGGAAGGCTGTGGAGGGTGGATAGCTTGAGATCATAAGTTCAAAACCAGCCTGAGCAAAAACCAAGACCTCATCTCTACTAAAAATAGAAAAACTGAGGCAAGAGGATCGCTTGAGCCCAAGAGTTAGAGGTTGTTGTGAGTTATGATGTCATGGCACTCTACCCAGGGCAACAGCTTGAGACTTCATCTCAAAAAAAAATAAAGTGAGAATGAAAGGAAAGAATGTAAGTAAAGCTCTTAGCATAATGCCTGACACACAGTGAGTGTCTGAGGAATGTTTGCTCTTGTTTTTATTAACATGTATGTTTGCTCTTATTTTGAATTTCTGCAGATTCAAAGATTATGATGGCATTTCATGAGGAGTCTACCTGCTGGTCAAAGTGTGTTTTGTGGCGGGTATGACAGGATGTATCAGGACATTAGTGACACATTGAAAATTGAAATTTTTTAATGTATTTATTTTAGTTTCCTAGGAAATACTCTGTAATACTCAGAACATAAGCTCACAAACCCTCCAACTGTGCAGATGTTAAAGATTCATTAAGTGTTGTCAATACCACCACTGTCTGTACATGTGCAAAATATTACTGCTACTCCATTAACCAATGGCAAGAAAACCCCTGGGCCTGCAGAGTGTTTACAATATGTGTACATTGCTATGGACACGGTATCAAAGGCAGGCGCCAGTAACATGAACAGGATGTGGGGGGTTAAGGCAGCTAGCAAGGACAGAAATATTCTCACTCTTCATACATCATTCTTGGATAGTATTTGTAAAATATCTGGGAAGTGAAGCATTCTGCTGAGAATGTGATTTGGATGTTTCATCCAACACTGCTGATAGGCCGTGTGGTGGAAGAGAAGCATCAGGGACCTAGGTCTGCCACCACATTTGCTGTGTGACAATGACGGTTACCTTCCTTTGTGCACCCTCACTCTCTCACACTGTAAAACTGCAGTCCCTTCCAAAGTTCTGGTTACAAGTGGACCACAAACAGGATTTAATCTCATATCCTGTGTAGTTTAATGAAATTCTAGTGAAGTCAAGCCCCAAAATTAACATATATTTTTTGAGGCATACAAGATGAGATATGCTAGTTGGCCAGCCTGGGTTTTCTTTTTCTGTTGTTACCTGTCTTGTTCACAGACTATGTAGATTTCAGCTGGCTCTCATGCTTAGAGATGGATTTTTTCCCATAAAAAAGAGCAAGGCTGGTCGTGGTGGCTCATGCCTGTAATCCCAGCACTCTGGGAGGTCGAGGTGCCTGAGCAAGAGAAAGAGACCAGCCTGAGGTGGGGGCGGGGAGCAGAGAGAGAGAGAGACCGATCATATCTAAAAGAGATGTGACGGCTGACTGTAGTCTGAGCTACTCAGGAGGCTGAGGCAAAAGAATCGCTTGAGTCCAAGAATTTGAGGTTACTGTGATACTGTGAGCCATCACACCACGACACTCTATCCACTCTATTGAGGGAGACAAACTGAGACTGTCTCAAAAAAAAAAAAAGAGCAACATCGACTGTAGGCAATCCAGCTTTTGTTAGCAAACTGTTAAGAAGTCAATGAAAATTAGATTAAGTCAGTTTCTAAACTCACGGTGTCCTCAAAGCCCCTCCCAAGACTCCAGTTAGTGTCTATTAACATATTACCACATGAACGGATCTTTAAGTCACAATTTATTCATATAAATTAAAATACACATGAACAATGTATATTTTGCAAGAATACATATGCATCAGACGCATTGGAGGGGATAAACAAAACAAGGGGGAAGCAGGCACCAAGATTCAAAAGAGAGGATACAGATTACCCAGAGTGATACAGCCCCTAGTGTGGGTGACCATTTCAACAGAGCTGTCACTCAAAGTCCAGTGCCCAGTCCATTGCATTCCATTATAAAAGACTTGCTGACTTTTGTTCTCCAGGGGAAACATCAACAACAGAGGATTGAAATGTGACTTACTTATCAACTGTCAGTTGCTATTTTATTACTTTTTCCTTGGCAAGTAAAGTACCCACAAGATTCATGCAAATCTGGCTTGGTGCCCATGGCTCAAGTGGCTAAGGTGCCAGCCATATACACCTAAGGTGGCGGGTTTGAATCCAGCCCAGGCCCGCCAAACAACAATGACCACTGCAACCAAAAATTAGCTGGATGTTGTGGCAGGTGCCTGTAGTCCCAGCCACTTGGGAGGCAGAGGCAGGAGAATCGCTTGAGCCCAGGAGTTGGAGGTTTCTGTGAGCTGTGATGCCACAGCACTCTACCCAGGGGGACAGAATGAGGCTCTGTCTTAAAAAAAAAAAAATTCATGCAAATCAAGTCTTCCTTCTAAAGGAGCTTTTACTTTATCAGATTTTATCCTTTACCAGATCTTATCTTGATTGGGTAATTTCATTTTCCTGGTAGCTAGAAAGGGAATGTAAATTAATTCAACTCAGGTTTTCTGACATTACATTGAGGAGAATAATTCCAGTTTTTTGAGATTGTAGAGGACTCTAGAAGGTTAGAGAGTTTAAAATCCTTTAAAATATAGTTCTTTGGTGCCATTATGGTAGTGGTTTAGGAAAAAATAGATAGCTTTGACCTGGTATATTATCTCCCAGAGATGGGTACCCTACTATGTTGGATGTTTTGCGAAAGAGCCTCTGTCCATTTTTGTCTGGGGAATCTACTCCATAATGGGGATCTATTATAAGAATTAACAATAAATAAATGAATTTTCACTACTGGCACATTTGAGGCTTAAATATAAGAAACAAAACATCTGTGTTCTAATTTTTTCTTTTTTTTTTTGAGACTGAGTTTCACTTTGTCACCCTTAGCAGCAGAGTGCTGTGGCATCATAGCTTACAGCAACCTCAAACTCTTGGGCTCAAGTGATCCTCTTGCCTCAGGTTTTCATTTTTAGTAGAGACAGGGTCTGACTCTTGCTCAGGCTGGCTTTGAACTCCTGAGCTCAAGTAATCCTCCCTGCCTCAGTAATCCTCTCAGAGTGCTAGGATTACAGGTACAAGCCACCTTGCCTGGCCTCTGTGTTCTAATTTTTGCATATATCGTAAGTGTATCTGGTATTCACAGAAAAATACTGTGACCCTTTTATGGGCAAAACAAAAGTGAATATTGCATGCATGTAATGTGGTGAATTTATAATTTATGGATTCCTTCGGGCTTCTGTGACTTTGGAAATGCTTACATTCAGGCCTTCATGTTACATTAGCTAGCATGTTTTCCTTCTGATGTACAGAGTCACTGTTGTATAAACTAACCTTTGCTTGTCTACTCTGTGATCTTTCCCATATTTCATTGATGATCAGTTAGTGTCAAGGAGTCAAATTAGATATAAATTAATTCTCACGTATAAAAAAAAGAATTAACACTCAGCAAAAGGGCAAAATAAGAATATTTATAGGTGCTTGCTTTTATTTGCAAAATAACACAGGAAGGAGTGAACCAGAAATTAAAGATATTCATTATATAAGGATAAATAAAAATAAGATTGAATTTTCTCTGTAGTCAAAGGAGAAAAAGTCCTTTCTCCCATTTCTCTTTGAGCATTTCCTTAAAAACTACACTTATAATTCCTTTCCCAATCCCTTTGACATGCATGTAAAAAACTTTAAAAAGTTAACTAAACCACTTTTGAGCCCAATGCCCAGGAATTTTTTTTTTCTTTGCAGTTTTTGGCTGGGGCTGGGTTTGAATCTGCCACCTCTGGTATATGGGGCTGGTGCCCTACTCCTTTGAGCCACAGGTGCCACCCCATCCAGGAATTTTTTTTAAGGGCCCAGGAACCATCTCTGAAATATAAACTTCCAGGAAGATAGCATTCTCATCTTCTTGTCACCCTGGGAATTTGACCTGGATGTCTTGCTCCATTCTGTCTCTAGAACTTTCTTGTCACAGAGATAGAAGTTTAATCTTTCCTTAGGATAAAGGTAACTAACACAGATGGCCACTCACATTACAAGGTGAAATTAGGTTGAACTAGGAAAGAATGTATACATCGGTGTGTTCAGTCCTCTTCCATGAGGACAAGTATCATTTATCTCAAGACATGTGCCATGGACTCTATCTGCTTAGCTATACAGAAGGGTGATAGTTTGTTCTTCTGTCTTTGCAATCTCATTAACTTACTGCCTGTGGTGCACATTTTAAATTTCCCCCTACCTGTAAGGGGTAGGGGGGATAGGAAGGGGACTAAGCTTTCTCCAAGTACATGATTTTTTTTTTTTTTTGAGACAGGAGCCTCAAGCTGTCCCCCTGGGTAGAGTGCTGTAGCATCACAGCTCACAGCAACCACCTCCGACTCCTGAGCTCAAGCGAGTCTCCTGTCTCAGTCTCCCAAGTAGCTGGGACCGCAGGTGCCCACCACACGCCCGGCTATTTTTTGGTTGCAGCTGTCATTGTTTGGCAGGCCTGGGCTGGATTTGAACCCGCCACCTTGGGCGTACTTGGTTGGCGCCTTAGCAACTTGAGCCATAGGCACCGAGCCAAGTACACGATTTTTATATAAATTTACATTTTGAACTTTGTCAGTATCTTATATATTATAAAAGATATAAGGTAAGGCAGTGCCTGTGGCTCAGTGAGTAGGGCGCTGGCCCCATATACCAAGGTTGGCGGTTTTAAACCTGGCCCAGGACAAATTGCAACAAAAAAATAGCCAGGCGTTTGTGGTGGGTGCATGTAGTCCCAGCTACTTGGGAGGCTGAGGCAAGAGAATTGCCTAAGCCCAAGAGCTGGAGGTTGCTGTGAGCTGTGATGCCACCGCACTCTACTGAGGGCGACAAACTGAGATTCTGTCTCAAAAAAAATAAAAGGTAAAAAAAGAAAAAAAGGAAACCCTAAAATTGAATACAAATTAGCAAATAAACCTAAAATCCAACTGAATACTGGTAATGTATTCAGAAGAAGAAAGAAGATAACTTTTTTTTTTTTGTTTTTTGAGACAGAGTCTGACTTGGTAGAGTGCTACAACATCACAGCTCACAGCAACTCTTGGGCTTAAGGGATTGATTCTCTTGCCTCAGCCTCTGTAGAGCTGGGACTATGGGCACCCGCCACAACCCCCAGCTATTTTTTTGTTGCAGTTGTCACTGTTGTTTTAGCAGGCCAGGGCCTCAGTGTATGTGGCCAGTGCCCTAACCACTGAGCAATGGGCGCCAAGTCCCCTGAACAGTATCTGTAGTATACCAAAAGTATTTTCCTTAACATATAGCTTCCTATAAACAGAACTGGGGCAACTGGTGTATTCAAGAAAGCTTAGGAGCCACGTTAAAATGTTTTATAGAAATTGCAAATGCTAAGCTACTTTGAATAGAATTTTCAAATGTTAACTGTGGAATCTGAGTATAAATCTTCTCTTCATAAAAAGAAATGTGAAATAAAAGCTGAAGACTTTCATTGTCTAGCATGGAGGAAAATGGAAACACAGTTCACAATCTGGTGAGGACAAAGCCTTGAGGAGAAAGATTCCATGGTCTTACAAATGTATTACTCAGCTATCCTACAAGCATTTTTTTCTCTGTGTTGACAAAAAAGGGAACAATAAATATTATTTACAACCCAGTTGCTAAACTAAGAATGTTAATTAATGACACTTTAGGAAGGGTCCTAGGAAGATAAAAATGTGGTTGCACTGTTGTCTCCAACTTCCATGGCAAGTCCTCTAACTTCTATGTTTTCATAAGGGTCCTCTGAGATGGCAAGTTGATTTGCCAAAGTGTCTCTACACATTTGGAATATAACCTGAGACCCAAGGCTTGTGCTGATACCATGGCTTCTAAAACATGTTTAGACTTAGATTGCCTGGAGTCATTAACGTGTTGAATGTAAGAAATGCTGTTAGTTTATAAACTGGGCCTGTTATGAAGTTCTGAGGTCATTAGTTTTTTTGTCCTCTCTTTTTTGTTTTTCCAAACTATGAATGCTCTGGAAATCTTTGGGGTGGGTAAAATAACGGTTTAGTCTGTTTGTCTTACATGATTGCTTCTACCAAGATACATCTGGCCTTTCTCCTCTCAAACTCAAAATAAAATGGTTTCTCCTGTATCATCACCATGACTACAATACATTTGCCCTTGGCAGAGTGCCATGGTAACTCACAGCTCACAGCAACCTCAAACTCTTGGGCTTGCCTCAGCCTCCCAAGTAGCTGGGACTACAGGTACCCGCCACAATACCCAGCTGTTTTTTTGTTGTAGTTGTCATTGTTGTTTAGCAGGCCCCGGACAGGTTCGAACCCACCATCCCCGGTGTATGTGGCCAGTGCCCTAACCGAGCTATGGGAGCCGAGTCTGTTTATGTTTTGCTTCACGGACTTACTTGTAAGCTCCTGAGCTAAGGGGAAGGGGGGCAACATGAAACCCAGAATCCTACCTCTCTCTTTACTAGGATCAGTTTCTGGGTCTATAAAATAATCTGCACCAATTGCTCACTAAGAGCCTTTACTTCTAAGCCATGATGATACTCCAAATAAAATCATAGGATTTTATACACATGCTATATATTGATGTTTTGGTCAATGACAGACTACATATATGACGGTGTTCCCACAATATTATACTACTGTATTTTTGCTGTACCTTTCAGCGGTTAGCTATGTTTAGGTACACAAACACTTACCGTTGTGTCACAATTAGCATGGTATTCAGTATAGTAACACATGCTGTACAGGCCGCGAGTCCAGAAGCAATAAGCCATACCATGCAACCTAGATGTGTAGAAGGCTGTGCCATTTAGGTGTGTAAGTATACCCTATTTGCACAATGGTGCAATCACACAGTGATGGATTTCTCAGAACATATCTTCATTGTTTAGTGATGCATGACTGTATTTTGGCATTTTAATAAAGCTGGAACACTCCTCACTTGGTGCACAGATTGTATGAAATGCTCAATGCAAACAGAAACAGGGAGACCATTCTACATTAAAAAAGAGACACTCGTGTCTACCCAGTGACTCTGTGTGTAGAAGAGTCAAGTGGGCCATGGGAGATTTACATGTGGGTCACTACAAAAGTTCTGAGACAGACTGTGTTATGGTCCATTATTTAGCTTCCAAGAATAGTCAACAGAGTCCTTTCCGACTCAGCACCTGTAGCTCAGTGGCTAGGGAGCTGGCCACATATACCAGGGCTAGCGGGCTCAAACCTAGCCCAGGCCTACTCAACAACAACTATAACGACAACAACAAAATAGCCCAGTGTGGTGGGTACCTGTAGACTTGGGAGGCTGAGGCAAGAGAATTGCTTAAGTCCAAGAGTTTGAGGTTGCTGTGAGCTGTGATGCCATAGCACTCTACCGAGGGCAACACAGTAAGACTCTGTCTTAAAAAAAAAAAAAAAAAAAAACAACCCAGAGTCCTTTCTGATTCATACATGCAAGTTTCTTTTTTTTTTTTTTGAGACGGAGCCTCAAGCTATCCCCCTGGGTAGAGTGCCATGGCATCATAGCTCATAGCAACCTCAAACTCCTGGGCTCAAGTGAGTCTCCTGCCTCCACCTCCCAAGTAGCTGGGACCACAGGAGCC
>CAUYQV010026585.1:0-57077 GCA_963574575.1 Galagoides demidoff | reverse complement strand
TTAAAATATGACAGTGGAACTTTAATGGGGATTGCATTAAAATTATATATCGCTTTGGGTAGTATGGACATTTTAACAATGTTGATTCTTCCCAGCCATGAGCATGGTATGTTTTTCCATTTGTTAACATTCTCAGCTATTTCAGCTTCCACATTCTTCAGCTCCTTTTGTAAGATTCTTCAAAGTGGTGATCAAACGGGCATCTTTTATAATCTTACCCCTTCTTCTGACTTCTCCATCATGACTGGTGTGTAGTATGGTCATATTTCCCTATTAACAATTGAGTCATGCTTAACACACAAGAAATGAAGTATCCTAATAAATGAATTGGAATTAGATGGCTGCAGTGTAGAACTACCTCTTGGTGTCACTGTGCCAGGATGCATGGGAAGAAGTGCATTTGGCACATCTATGGTCATATTCAGTCCTGATCTAGGTATAGTGAAGACTGAGCTTGGTGATGCTTAGGAAGGGTGTCCTTAGAAAATACCCTCAGTATGGCCAGGTGAGGTGGCTCTTGCCTGTAATCCTAGCACTCTGAAAGGTTGAGGTGGGTGGATTGCCTGAGCAAGAGGGAGACCCCATTGTTGCAATAAGGGTGTTGCTGTTAGGGTCTCACGGAAAAGTGATTTGCAAAGAATAAGCACGCTTATTGAAATTGTGCTTTAAATAAAGGTGACCATCTGCTCACTCAGGCAAAATGGCGAGCTTTCTTTATTTACTGTTGGTTTATATAGGGAATGTGCATTATACAGCAATTACCTCATTAATATTCATTATAATCCCTCTGCACATGCACACTGGATGTAAATGACTTCCCTCTACACATGCTCATTGGACATCAATGACTTCATTAATTCATTTACACATCTTGTGACTACCCGCCCTGTAAGTAGCTTCTTCCTAGTAATCTGGCAATCCTCCCAACATACACCTTTAAGCATAACCCTTTCAACATAACCCAGTTTAACATAACTTAATGAAGAACATATTGTCAGTCATTACTTTCTTTGTTCTTATCTGATGAAGCCTGAGACTGTGGAGGAACAAGGTAAATTGCACACCTGCCCTTGCTGGCTTTGCCGCTTGGAGGCTGTTACTTCAGATCTTTAAGCAAGGCATAAAGAAACTTCTTGGACATACAGGAATTTGTGTGCAAACCTCTGCTCCCATGTAGGTCTTAAGTCAGGGGGTTTTTGCTGGAAACTTTTATAAGGAATTTTCAGGCTGGACTTCTCAAAAGCCTTTCATGAGCCCAGGTTTCATCTGTGCCATTAGATACCTGTATGCATTGGGTAAATTCCTCTTCTCTTGAGGTCCTCGAGCACATTTCCATTCCTGGACCTGTCAGCAAGTGACCTTCATTACTTACCACAGATCAGGAAATGTTGCTGATGGGTATTTGGTCAGTTTTCCAAAGGGCATTTTTATTGGCCTTATAAAGTCAACCTTAATTCCTTAATGCAGTCTGGACATCTCTGGAAATGCCATTCCAGTCAGAGCCTTGGTCAAGTTAGGCCCACAACCAACCTGGCCATGTGGGATTCTGTCTCAGTTTTTCACAAGTATGCCTGCACAAAGTTTTTTTACTGCTCTCTCTCAAACGGCTTTTTAGGCATTTTGCCTTTACCCCATCTCTACTAAAAATAAAAAAAAAAAACGAAAAACTAGCTAGGTGTTGGGGTGGGTGCCTATAGTCTCAGCTACTTGGGAGGCTCAGGCAGGAGAATTGCTTGAACCCAAGAGTGTGAGGTTTCTGTGAACTATGATGAGGCCATGGCAGTCTACCCAGGGTGACAGAGTGAGACTTTTTCTCAAAGAAAACAAAATTCCCTCACTTATCAGCAACCATGGAGATGAAAAAGCAGAAGTCAAGGCTCTCAAATGCTAATTTCTTTTTAAACAAAAACTATAGTTCCAACACTGTTCCATATCAACAAGCATTTTTAGCCCAAATCCTGGAAGTCAGCCTAAGTGGCAGGCTTGTTGCAAGTTCAGAAATGCACAGGGATGTTTGGAAAGTCCAGTGGAGTTTTATTTTGCCCAAAGGATTGAGAGGCCATATGGGAAGGAACCCATCCTAATGGAGACAGACAATAAGCAATCTAACTGGGTCTAAAGAGAGTGGGTTAAAAAGGAAAGAGAGGAAGAATTTTTTGTGTAATAGCTTATTGAGATATGATATATAGTATGTGAACATACATATATATAATTCACCCTTTTAAAAAGTAGAATTCAATGGTTTTTAACATATTCAAAAACTTGTAGAGTCATCACCACAATGAAATTTAGAAAACTTTCATCACTGTCAAAAGAAATCTTATGTCCTTAGTCATCAATCTCCCCAGTTCCTCAGTCCTAAACAAACACTAATATATTTCCTATCTCCATAGATTTTCCTATTCTGGATGTTTCATATAAATGGATTCAGATAACACATGACCTTTTGTGTCTGGCATCTTTAATTTATTGTAAAATTTTCAAGATTTGTCTGTTATAGCAGGTAACAGTACTTTATTCTTTTTTAAATGACTGAATAATATTTCATATATAATTATAATATTCCAACATTTTTTACTCACTCCTCAGTTGACTGTATCATCAATTTGAGTTCTTTCTGCTTTTTGGCCATTATGAATAAGCCACTACAAACATTCATATACAAGTTTTTGTGTAGATCTATATTTTTATTTCTTTACTCATATACTTTGGAATAGAATTGCTGGATCATAATGGTAATTAGGAGGAGGAATATTTTGTGAATACATAACTTTTTTATTGTTTTAGGTTAATTTGAGGGTACAAAGAATTGGGTTACAATGTTTGCATGTAGCTAGAGTCCTTCTTATAATTATGCCCCACCCCTAAGAGGTATGCCAAGCACCCTTGTGTCCATTAAGTGGGAGCACACCCATATCCCTCCACCCTTTCCTTTCCCTGCTTCCTTGTTCCCCCACCCACCACCTTCAGTTGATTTGGGTTTTTCTCTTTTGTGGGTATGTATTAGATCATCGACTGGCTTCATATTAGAATTGAGTACATTAGATTCTTGCTTTTCTATTCTTGTGATACTTTACTAAGAAGAATGTGTTCCAACTCTATCCAGGTTAATACAAAAGTTGTAAAGTTTCCATTTTTTTTAAAAAAAATGGCTGAATAGTATTCCATGGTGTACATCTTCCACAGCTTGTTTGTCCATTCCTGGGTTGGTGGGCATTCAGGTTGTTTTCACATTTTGGCAATTGTAACTTTAGCTGTGATAAACAGTCTAGTGCAAATGTCCTTATGATAAAATAATATTTTTTTCTTCTGGGCAGATCCTTACTAATGGGACTAGGATTAAGTGGGAGGTCTAATTTGAGTGAAGAGAATATATAGGATTAGATAGTTTGATGGGTGTACAACATTGTGAATATACTAAAAAAACACTAATAAAATGTAAAAACAGTATCTTGGCCAGCAGGGACTGTATAGCTCTTCTGGTCAGACTAGGTACCCCTAACCAATTATCTTGGTTGGTCTGGGACTGAAGAGGTTACTGGAGTCTGGGATTGTCACTGCTGAAACCATGAAAGTTCCAGGCAAAGTAGGATGATTTAGTCACTTAGGGTATGCTGGAGCACTGCCCAGGAGTGATAATGAAGGTAAGTAATTTCACCTCCAATAAGCCATTTTGTACTTTTTACCACCTCATGGAGGCTACTCATGGAGTAGCCTCAAGGGCGGGTTTTACTTAATCCCTGTTAAGTAAAGAATTGAGGCACTACTGGGGTGACAAATTTGCCTGAGTTTGTATGGAAAATAAATGACAAACCTGGAAGTGAAGTCCAACACTTGTGATTCCAAGTCCAGGCTCTTTCCTACATGTGAATGATAAGTTTGCACACATTGAAGGCTCTAGACCACATCTGCCTCACTCACATCCTTAAATCTCCTAACATAACAATGATACACTTGGTGGTAACTTTAAGCAGGGATTATATCTCTATTTTTGGCTCCTGCTACCTTGCCTGGTACATAGTTGGTACTCAATAAATATCTGCTAATGGAAGCCTGACTTCTGTTCCAAAGAACTAACAGGAATGAGGGTCCTAAATAAGAGAAAGTACTGTTGCTTATCTCTTTTATTTTCCTTTCTTCATGGTGAATGATTCTTTCTTTCTTCCAGCGGGCAGATAGAAGATGGCTCTACAGTACCAATGAGGCAATTCTAGAAAGTTTAGGCAGACATAAAATACGAGAGCAGTCTTTCATCTGTCTTGTTTGTAGAATGGATGCCAGTTTGGGAATAGGAGGGTAGGGAGAATGTGCTATCGTCAAAAGTAGGACAGGATTCCATATCCAGAGATGCAGTGTTGAAGGAGTACAAGGCACAAGGTTTCACAACTGAGGCAGAAGTGAAAAGATTGAGGGTCAAACTGGTAATAAGGGTGACAGTATCAAATCCAAGAGTGTGGAATCCGAAGACTGAGATGACAGATGGGGCTCAAATGGCGAAGGGATATTGACTGTGAAGGCAGGCAAGCAGAGACTACGACCAGGAAAAACCTTACAAGGATGACCCATTTAAAATGAGAAGTGGAACTATCCTTGTAAGTGTTGCATATAATGCCATGCAGGAGATCCATTTTCTCCCTAAATCGATATTGTAAGTATGACTTTACATGAAATGTGCTGTAAGGTCATGGAAATGCATGCATGTACACATGCAAAGAAGAAGCAAGCAGATTAAATTTGTTTTGCATGCATCTATTGACTATTGGGGGGGGTCAATGTTATCCCATACATATGAGGTATGCCAAATGAAGGTTCCCTCAGATAAGATCAAGATAGCCAGTTCTCTGTTAGTTAATTAAGTGACAACTATTTTTAGATGAGTTTTTTTTTCTTTAAATGAAAAATGAAGGAGAAAATTCTACAGGATGCAAGATGAAAGCAATAATGACTCATCAGGCTAATGGTAGACAACACGATGGTTAATAACCAGTGTAAAAATAACCCAAAGTTGAAGCTCACAGCTCCTATAAAACAATAGCACAAAAGGGGAAACAAAACAATAAGGTAACAAAGAGAACAGCATCTTATCTATCATTACTAACACTCAATGTGAACAATATGAATGCTGCCCCACTTAAAAGACATAGCCTGGCAGAATGGATGAAAAAACACAACCCAAGTATTTGCTGTCTCCAAGAAACACATCTGGCAGAACCTGTACTCAGTGGGTAGGGCGCTGGCCACATACACTGAGGCAGGTGTGTTCAAACCAGTCCAGGCCAGCTAAAACAACAATGACAACTGCAACAATAAGGACAACAACAATAGCCGGGCATTGTGGTGGGCACCTATAGTCCCAGCTACTTGGGAGGCTGAGGCAAGAGAATGGGTTAAGTCCAAGTGGGCACCTTTATCTTGTTCTAGTTCTTAGAGGAATTCCTTCAATTTTCCCCCATTCAGTATGATGTTGTCTGTGGGTTTGTCATATCTGGTTTTTATAATTTTGAGTTATGTTTCTATTATGCAGTGAATCACATGTGTTGATTTGCATATGTTGAACCATCCTTATGTTTCTGAGTGAAACCCACTTGATTATGGTGAATAGTCTTTTTGATGTGTTGTTAAATTTGGCTTGTTAGTATTTTGTTGAGGATTTTTGCATCTATATTCATAAGGGATGTTGGTCTGTAGTTTTCTCTTGTTGTTGCATTCTTTTCTGGCTTTGTATCAAGGTGATACTGCTTCATAGAATGAGTTAGGGAGAATCCCCTCCTTCTTGATATATTGAATAATTTCTATAGGTTAAGTACTGGTTCTTCTGTATGTTTGGTAGAATTAGGCTGTGACTACGTCTGATCCTGAGTTTCTTTTGTTGTAAGATTTTTTATTGAGCAGCTTCAATCTTGCTGCTCATTAATGGTTTGTTTAGGATTTCTATGTCTTCCTGATTCAGGCTTGGGAGGTTGTATGTTTCCAGGAATTCATCCATTTCTTCTAGGCTTTTTAATTTGTTTGCACAGAGGTTTTTATAGTATTTATGAATAATACTTTTAATTTTCAAGGTATCAGTAGTGATGTCTCCTTTTTTATTTTTGACTGAGCTCATCAAAATCCTTTTTTTTTCTATTTCTGGTTAATCTGGCTAGTGGCCTATCAATTATTTTTATCTTTTCAAAGAATAACTTTTTTTATTTTATTGATCTTTTGGGGTTTTTTGTTTTTATTTCATTTATTTCTGATCTGAGTTTTATAATTTCTTTTCCTTTGCTCTATTTGGGTTTGGTTTGCTCTTCTTTTTCTAGTTCTGTGACATGTGACACTGGGCTTTTTTTTTTTTTTCCTTTGTGATCTTTCTATCTTTTTGATGTGAGCATTTAAGGCTATAAATTTTCCCCTACTTTTACTGTATCCCATTGATTTTCCACTGATTTTGAAATCTTGTGTCATTCAATTCATGGAATCTATCCACTGTCAAAGTCCTAGCCAGGGCAATTGGGCAGGAGAAAGAAATAAAGGACATCCAAATCTGGAAAGAGAAGGTCAAATTACCCTTTTTGCTAATGATATGATCTTGTATCTAGAAAACCCTAAGGACCCCACCTAAAGACTCCTAGAATTAATAAACTCAGGAAAGAGTAAGGTTACAAAATCAATGTAAACCAATCAGTAGCATTTCTACATACCAATAGCAGTCAAGCTGAGATTCAAAGCAAGGACTCAGTACCATTAGCAATAACAGAAAATGCTTAGGAATATGACTAATGAAGGAGGTGAAAGGTCTCTGTGAGAAGAACTACAAAACACTGATAAAAGAAATCACAAATGACCCCCCAAAGTAGAAAAACATCACTTGCTCATGGATTTAAACAATCAACATCATTAAAGTGTCCATAATGCTCAAAGTGATTTACAGATTCAACAAAATTCCCATCAAAATACCAATGTCTTATTTCACTGACCTAGAAAAAATATTTCTAAGCTTCATTTGGAACTCAAAAATGCCCAAATACCTAAAGCAATCCTAAGCAAAGAGAACAAATCAAGGAGCATCACATTACCTGACTTCAAATTATATTATAAGACTCTAATAACCAAAACAGTATGGTATTGGCATAAAAGTGGAGACATAGACCAATGAAATGGAATAGAGAACGTGGAAATAAAACCAAATAGACATGACCAACAGATCTTCAACAAAACAGACAACAGCACACACTGGGAAAGGAAGTCCCATTCAATAACTGGTGCTGGGAAAATTGAATAGCCACAGACAGAAGAATGGAACAGGATCTCTCTTCTAGAGTAGGCAAAAAATTTATGACAAAGATTCCAAAAGGCAAGTACAGTAGAAATAGAAATAAAGAAAAGGGACTTAATTAAATCAAAAAGTTTGGCAGAGCAGAGGAAATAACCAACAGAGTGAATAGAATGGGAGAAATGGTCACAAACTGTACATCCTGATACATGTATTCTGATATCCAGCATCTACAAAGAACTCAAACAAATCAGCAAGAGAAAAGCCACCCACCAAAAAGACATGAACTAAAATTTTCAACAGAAGAACAGAGAATGGCCTATGAACATCTGAAAAAAAAAAAAAAAACTCAACCTCCGTAATCACCAGGTAAATTAAAACTGCAGTTAAAAACCATCTTGCCCCAATCAAAATGGCCATTGTTAAAAAGGCAAAAACAATAGATACTGGCATGGATGTAGAGAGAATAGAATACTAATGGTGGAACTGCAAATTAAGTACAACCTCTATGGAAAACAGTCAGAAATTCCTTAAAGAATTAAACGTAGACCTCTTACTCAATCAGCCATTCCACTGCTGGGTATCTACCCAAAGGAAAATAAGTCATTTTTTTAAAAAAAGACACCTGCACTTGAATGTTTTATTCAGCAAGTTATAAGTTACAAGTTATAATTGCAAAGATGTGGAACCAAATTCAGTGCCCATCAATTCATGAGTGGATAAAGAAAATGTGGTGTGTGTATACACACACACGTATACACACACATATGTGTGCATGTGCACAGACATTGAGGTGTATTTCTCAGCCATAAAGAGGAATGCAATAATATCATTTGTGGCCACTGGATGGAAGTGAAGTATCTTATGTGAAGTATCTCATGAATGGAAAACCAAATACCATATGTTCTCATTAATAAGTGGGAGTTAAAGTATGGTACGCATGGGCACAAAGAAATATAAAAGACTTTGGAAACCAAGAAGGGGTTAGGTGGGAGGGGAAATGTGGGATAAAAACTTACCTATGGGGACAACAAACAGTACTCTGGTGTCAGACTCACCAAAAGCCCTGTCTTAAGCATTATACAAGGTATCCATGTAACAAAAACATTAGTACTGTCCTAATATTTTGAAATTTTAAAAAATACTGTGAATGATTCAAAGGGCAGTGAGGTTTTTTTTTTCCACTTGAATATGCACTTATTAAGGGAGAGAGTTGAAAGCAAAATGAAAGTGCTTTATTGCCTATATTTATTACTATTACCTGTGCTTTATCCTCTCTTATCATATTCCTTGTTCGCAAAATTGTTCAAAATGCCCTGTTCCCAGCCTTTGGCACCAACTTGCCATTGGAGTGCTACCTTCAGCCTTCACCCTGACATCCGTTCCTCATTAGTGCCTTTTTTTGGGTAGAGTTATGATTTAATGCTAATTACCTCACTGCAAAGCTCTGCTTTGCCAAGTCAGATCATGCCACAGAATTAACATATAACTTTTTTTCTCTAATTTAAAAGGTATATGTGAAAAACTAGTATTTAGCTTTAGGCTCTGGGATTCCCCAGAATCTGGGAAGTCTTGGGGCTGGTGTTTATATTTCCTAGAGGTAGGAACGCATTGGATAGGTCAGAATCAGCAGACTAATGGCCTGTAGGCTGCTTCTAAGCTATGGAACTGTTTTGTGGTCGTTTTGTTGAACATGAAAAAATTGAAGTTCTAGCTCCTCCTGGGTACCGACTGCCCCCCCTCCTTTTTTTTTGAGACAGAGTTTCAAGCTGTCACCCTGGGTAGAGTGCTGTGGCATCACAGCTCACAGCAACCTCAAACTCTTGGGCTTAAGCAATTCTTTTGCCTCAGCCTCCCAAGTAGCTGGGACTATAGGCACCTACAACGCCTGGCTATTTTTTTGTTGCAGTTGTCATTGCTGTTTACCAGGCCCGGGCTAGGTTCAACCTGCCAGCCTCAGTGTATGTGGCTGGCACCCTACCCACTGAGATATGGCGGGGCTGCCCCTTTTCGAGAGATACAGGTTCTCTGCAGTCCCTACCTTTCCCTATTGCCTCTTGCCAGCCATACCATTTGGTTATGCTCACCTGCCTAAGCTCTGGAGCCATCTGTTTCTAAATTCATGAAATTAGCAATTATCTGAAACCACTTGATAAAAAATTGGTCCAATCATTCCCCCCCTCCCCCACCATTTGGAAAATCAAAACAGAAGTGACAAAAACTCTCTTCTTCTGGACTTTATTTTCTCCCTTTTGGTTCATTTTTATTCTCCAGATCCTCTTCCCCTAACTAACTGGTAAGTCTTCATTTTTAGGCTCTGGGCTCATTTTGTTCTCTTTGGATCTTGTCCCTGAGATAGCTCCTGTATTCCTGTGGTCCACCAATTGATTCTTGGGTGACAACCCCCTCATAGCTCTCTGTAACTCCATCTTTTCCCCCAAAGTCCCATCCTAGGATTAAACTTGATGAGCAATGGAGACTTTCCAGTGGGTCAGCTCTGAACCAAATCTGGGTTAGTAGGATGACTTTGGGCAAACATTGAATGCCCCGGAGTCTCCACACCTGTGTAATGGGTTTAACATTACTTATGGTGACTGAGACTATTAAAGGTAACTTGCAGTAGGTGTTTAACAATGGCAGTTTTCTACACCCAAGACCACTAGGTGTGGAAGCCCCGTTGTTTGCTCGCCATCACACTGCCTCAGCCCCAAAGCCTTGTCTGCAAACAGGACTTCTTAGATTGAGTTGTCAGAGTTGCCTCCCTTTCAGCTGCCAGGAATGAAGCCTGCCAGCGAATTGGGGTGGCTGTACAAGCAGGCCACGCTAACAAGGCAGATTACACAGAGCTTCGTGGGAGTCTGGAAGTGCCAGCAATGTCGAACTTGCTGGGTGGCACTCTACAATCCTGCCACATCATATTGGAGCCATTTATTTCTATCATTAGCAGCAGAGTAAGTAAATGAACGCCCCAGAGCTCCCTTATTCACAATTATGAACAACAGATAAAGGCAGGAGACCGCAGAATGTCAATGGTGACTGGAGGCTTCCTCCACCAGCTTCCATGCAGCTTCCAACAAACAGCACCATTTGCCCCTTAATCACGGCTTACAAACACTTTTTAGGTAAGTTTTATTTTGTGACTGATACACTCTCATGCTTTTAATTTTTTTTTTTTAGTTGCAGAAGTTTTCACAGAACCAGGAGAGGGTTAGTGTGGGGAAGGGAGAGAAAGGAAGGTGAGATTTGACACACCTTTGCATTCAATATTTCATTTTCCATTACCTGGACTTACCTTTTTAAGATCTTATGATGGGTTTAATCACATATATATGAAGTCATAAAATGCATTACCTCAAATGATCTAATCTCTTCAATCTATAGCCGAGAGCGAGTCACATGGCTGGCACAGGATGAGTGCGGGGGCTTCTCCCACCCGTCACAGCACTAGTCTCCATGTGTTCCTGAGACTCAGCGACATTGAGGATACTGCCAGAAGGTCGGGAGACATTGCTGAAAATGACTATGGAAGCAAAGAAAACTTTCTTTCCATGCAAGGAAGAAAATCCCATCTTCTCTGAAAATGACCATTTGTGTGTTCCCTGAGCCCAGTGAAATTCTAGTATGCAGAGATAGTAAAACTAGTGTTAAAATCTGATTTTTTTTTTTTTATTGTTGGGGATTCATTGAGAGTACAAGAAATCAGGTTATACTGATTGCATTTGTTAGGTAAAGTCTCTCTTATAATTGTGTCTTGCCCCCAAAAGGTGTGTCACACACCGAGACCCCACAAAATCTGATTTTCTTTTTGATAAAAAGATTCCTAAGAGGAAATGATTCCTTTTCTTCTTGTTATTGGGCATCATATGTCTGTGCTAGATACTTGGAACCAAGATGGCCAGGACTGGCCATTAGGGGTACTAAAGCTGGGAGATGGAAGGAACTGTTGTTTTGAAGACGGATGTGAGGCGTGACATTAACCAATCTTGGAAGTAGGAAGCTTCTAGACTTGTTTTTATTTGCATTATTAACTGTTCTGTATTTTCTATGGCAATGAAGTCAGGCCTTTCTATTCTGCCAATGAAGACCTCTCTAGGGATTCTTTGAGCCTCTGACATGTTATCTGTTCAGGGGAAGTACAACTTGGAGCATTAGGGTCGACTCACACCAGCCAATGGTCAGAATCTTGTCCCAGGTCTGCGTTCAGCAGCCCCACGTTGGCAGCCCCAGTGAAGTCATGTCTGTGGTGTGACATCAGGCATGGGAGGGCATCCTCATACTATAGGAATTGGCCAGTGTTACACAGCAGGGTTGTTGTCGAGACTAGGTTTACCAGCACACTGCTGGAAAAATAAAATCATGCAGAATAATTAAGAAAATACTGAAATGTGTGTTTTGGAAGAAAAAAATATATTAGAGATAATACATCTAAGAGATCTATGAATGTGCTTACTCCTCTCCAATCCCTCCCTGTACCCCCACTGCTCCTAAATACCCCTCTTACCCCCCCACCACTCATTGCCCTCTGTACTCCCACTGCTCCTAAATGCCCCCTGTAGCCGCACTGCTACTCAATGCCCCCCTGTGTCCCCACTGCTCTTAACTCCATATTTCCACTGCTCCTAAATGCTCCCCTATACCCACACTGCTCCTAAACACCCTCATGTCCCCACTGTTCCTGCATATCCCGCTGTGCCCCACTGTTGCTTTGTGTCCCCTCACTGTACCCCTTACTCTGAGCCCCTTCCCCTACTACAACCTCCCTTCTGGCAGTCAGTGTGGCATCTTTCTGGCAGTCTGTGGGGCGTCTAATGCCATCTAATGCAATGACATCTTTTCATGTACCTGTCACTACTCATTTAACTTTTTTTTTTTTGAAACAGAGTCTCATTCTGTTGTCCAGGCTAGAATGTTGTCGTGTCATAGCTCACAGCAATCTCAAACTCCTAGGTTTAAATGAACCTCCTCCCTCAGCTGGAACTGCAGGCATCTACTACAATGCCTGGCTAATGTTTCTATTTTTAGTAGAGATGGGGTCTGGCTTTTGCTTAAGCTGATCTTGAACTGCTGAGCTCATGCAATTGGCCTGCCTCAGCTTGTGTGAGCAGCAGGATTATAGGCGTGAACCACAACACCCATCCTCAGCTAACTTTCTGAATCCTTATGGGAGTCTTCAGTAGTCTGTGCTGAGGTCATGTTCTCCCGACTCAATGTGAGAGGGTAGTAAGAGAGGTGATCTCTGTTATGATTGGCTGTGCCCTGCCTACCACCAGTACCCAACCATGGTGGGTGCCATGAATGGGTACCTCCGAGAATGAGGATGGAGTTCAGGTGCTGGGTCCAAACACAACTGGATAATGATCCACTGCTCAGAGCCTCTGTATGAAGACGATCATATTATTGCTCCATTGACACATATTTTCCTATCAGTGGTCCCAGGTCATTTCATCATGTACCTCTATAGATAAGTTAGTTACTGCTCAGCCTGAAAAGTGCACCTATTTATTTCAAAGAGGAGAATAAATTCTGTGCAATTGTTCCTTGTTATCCGAGAGGGATTGATTCCAGGATCCCCAGCGGATACCAGGATTTGAGGACAGTCAAGTCCCTGATATAAAATGGCATAATATTTGCACACAACCTGTGCACATCTCCCTTCTTCCCATAAACTTTAAATACTTTCTAGATTATTTATAATACCAAAGACAATGTAATTGCTGTGCGAAGAGTTGTTATACAATATTTTAAAAATTTGGATTATTTTCTCTTGTTGTATTTTTTTATTGTTTTTTTCCAAATATTTTTCATCTACTTGGTTGAGTGCCCATACATATGGAGGGCCAATTGCATCCCCTTCCATTAAGGTAGGTTACAGAAGATACGTGTGAGTTTCCTTGGTTCCAATAAACAGACTGATTCTAGCCAAGTCTGGCTAGGAAACACTCGGATCTGGGAAGCCAGTCAAGGAATAAGGCAGCTTCAACACCGGCTCTGTCTTTCGGGATGGATTCAGTCTTTTTTTTGTGGCTCAGAGGGTCTTGGTTACTTGGCATCCCTACTTCTCACCTCCCTTGGCTCATTTCCTGCCCCAGGAACCTGCTTCAGATTTTGAAGAAATTTATCTCCTTGATTTGGCTCATTATTAGTCCTCCTTTGAGCAGAAAGTGTTGTGGAACTTGGGCCAGGTAAGGAATGAGGCTGGTGCATACCCAGTTTATTCAATGACCCCACACCTCGGCATAAATAATTGCCTAGAGATGCTTTCCCAAACACCTCACCCCACTACGATGGGATGTGGGCGTGACAAACATCATGGTGGACAGGGGTCTGTTACAGGGTCCTTGGAGTGTGATTCAACTCCTCTCCCTTCCTTAAGAAGTCATTGCCATGTTTTAAGAAATGAAAGGAGCATATTTAGTGAGCTTAATGCTTTGTGCCTGCTGTTATGCACTATATACTTTATCTCAATGATCCCCACACCATCTCTCTGAGCTAACATTATTCCTATTTTATATGTGAGGAAATTGAGGGTTGCAGTGATTATGAACCTGAGATAAGGTGCTAAGGCTGGATTCAAATCCAGAGTGGTCTTGCTCCAAAACTGTGCTTTTTCTCCCAGCCCAAAATACCTTTGTGACAATGCCAAGACAAAGCCTAGTTACCAATGGCTTTTGGAAGAGAACTTCCAATTAGGGGACTTTTCTAATAGGGAACAATTCAAGGGTTAAGTAGAAAAAGGTAAGGGAGGGGGAAGAGGACAGAGATAAGGTGTTATCCTGCTGAGCAGAGGCAGTTGCAGAAACTCCTTCTTCAACAGACATCCAGAAAATAGCCTTGTCACCAAGAGTGGGGTGTGTCCCTCCTGCCTAATGAACAGAGGCTAACTCTACACAGCCCAAGGTGGCTCTCCATAAGTTTCTTACCTTCTTTATCTAAAATCATTTCACCAAGTATAGCTATTGGGAGTCTTCAAAAACCCAACTAATAAATAACAAAACAAACCTTCCCAACATTTGTAAGTTAAACTCCTTTAGAGGTAGAGCTTTAGGCACCTTGTTGTAAGTTCCTTCCCACAGTCAGGAAAATGGGGCCTATTAGAAAAATTCAGTTAATTGCAGTCTAGCTCTTCTTTATCCATCTATCTGTTCTACAAAGACAATAATAATGTAGAACCTAGAAGATTACTGGGAAAGGAAATGAGAATATGTGCTTGTACCTATTACTAGCACCTGGTATCACCGGCAATGTTAGTGCCCCTCCGACTTTCTCATTCTGCCTTTGATGGCAGTCATAACTGTTCAAGTCTCCAGGAAGTCTTACTTGAATAAGCAAGCCTGAAATAGATGATTCTATCCCTTCCTTCCCCCAACATCTTGTGCAAATACTGTACCTTATGGGCAGACTTCACTCTTATGTGGTTACTGGGGTAGAAGGAGGAAAAAGATGGGCTAGGTTATAGGATTTAAATAAAAGCAGATTTACATAGGTCATTATGAAAGTTTTGAGACAGACTGTGTTATGGTCCATTATTTCACTTCTAAGAAACACAGTCACCAGTGTCCTTTCTGATTCACCTGTGCAAGTTTCATCTTGCTTAGCTTATCATTGTTGCTGGGAGGGCTTCATTTGCTTCTTTCCATGTGGATTCTACCTTTCTTGATTTTTGTGTATCTCAAAACTTTAGTACTAAAGCATGTATTACTTTCAAATACATGTTGAAATTCTACTTACTCTGACCTCCACAATGTTGAGACTATTGTATGTGTTTTCTTAAATAAAATCCATGTTTGCTGACCGCCACACTGCAGGCACCGTGCTAGGCACTTATGCGTGCATGAGACATGGCACAGCTGGCAAATAGGAGAAGGGAGCATCTGGACTCTGTTTCCCGGGGATTCAACATCCAGGTCCACAATCCTCCCATCGCACCTTCCCCAACTCATGCCTCCTTCCGCTCTACAGTTATTAAGTTCCACATGGATAAGCATGTATTTATTCTTTTGATTTTTACTCTTTTACTCAATGGTAAACCTTGTTAGATTATATTCACCCTCTAATACATATCTTGGAGCATATTTTTAAATTTATTTTTCTTCTTGCTGGAAGAAGAGTCTCTAAGAGCCTTTATAAAGAGAATCTTGAATGTCTAAATATATCTTCACTATAAATGATGTTTTACCTAGATATAAATTTGTAAATTCAATTAGAAAATGAGCAAAAGACATGAGGTGACATTTCGCCAAGGAGGATATATGGATGGCAAATGAGCAGAGGAAAAGGTATCAAACATCACTAGCCACTAGGGAAATGCAAATTAAGACCATGATGAGGTATCCCATACCTAGCAGAGTAGCTAAATTTAAAAAACAGTGACAATATCAAATCTTAGTGAGATATGGAAAAACTGGATCTTTCACCTATTTGATGGTAGGCATATAAAATGGTATAGTCACTTTCGAATATATTTCAGCAATTTCTTGGAAAACTAAACATACACTTACCACATAGTCCAGCAGTTGCACTACTCAAGTAAATGAAAACAAATATGCCCACAGCTGGGTGCGGTGGTTCACACCTGTAATCCTAGTGCTCTGGGAGGCTTGAGCTCAGAAGTTTAAGACCAACCTGAGAAAAAGTGAAACCCAGCCTTTAAAAGGGAAAAAAATTAGCCAGGTATGGTGGCATGCACCTATAGTCTCAAGTACCCGGGAGGCTGAAACAGGAGGATGGCTTGAATTTGAGGTTGTTGTGAGCTAGGCTGATGCCATGAAACTCTAGCCCAGGCAACAGAGAAAGACTGTCTTGAAAAAGAGAAAAAAGAAGAAAGGATAGGAAGGAAGGAAAGAAAGGAAAGAAAAGAAGGAAGGAAGGAAGGAAGGAAGGAAGGAAGGAAGGAAGGAAGGAAGGAAGGAAGGAAGGAAGGAAGGAAGGAAAAGAAAAAAAAGAAAGAAAGAAAGAAAGAGAAAAGGAAAGGAAAGGAAAAGAAAAGAAAAGAAATTGAAAGGAAAGGGGAAAAAAGGAAAGGAAAGGAAGAAAGAAAGAAATCAAAAAGAATGGAGCCTGTGGCTCATGGGTAGGGCACCAGCCCCATATACTGAGGGTAGCGGGTTCGAACCTGGCCCTGGCCCAACTGCAACAAAAGAATAGCCAGGTTTTGTAGTGGGTGCCTATAGTCCCAGCTACTCAGGAGACTGAGGCAAGAGAATCCCCTAAGCCCAGGATTTGGAGGTTGCTGTGAGCTGTGATGCCATAGCACTCTACCAAGAGTGAAAAAGTGAGACTATCTCTAAAAAAAAAAAAAAATGAAAAAAAAATGTATGTCCACATAAAAATCTGTGCATAATGTTCACAGCAGTTCTATTTGTAATAGCCCCAAACTGAGACAAACAAAAATGTTTTCAATAGTTTTATACCTATTGAAATAAATTAATAATGTATTACACATATCCATTATGTGTACTATCCATACCATGCAGTACCACTCAGCAACAAGAAGGGATGAACTAATGATGCGCACAACTTAAATGAATCTCAAGGGCATTGTGCTGACTTAAATAAAATTTTAATTATTTACGTGCTGAATAATTCTATACATGGTTGACCCTTGAAAATATAGGTTTCAATTATGCAGGTCTACTTATAAATGAATTTTTGTCCACCTCTCCCACCTCAGAGACAGTAAGGCCAACCCCTTCTCTTCTCCTCCTCAGCCTAATCAGGGTGACGACCCTGACGATAAAGACCTTTGTGATGATTCACTTCCCCTTAGTCAGCAGTAAATGCATTTCCTTTGCCTTGTGATTTTAACAACATATTTTCTCTATCTTAACTTTATTGTAAGACTATAGTATGTAGTATACATATAACATACAAAATAAGTGTTAACCAACTGATTATGTTATTGATAAAGCTTCTTTCTGATAAAAAGCAGGCTGGTAATCGTTAGATTCAAAGGGGAGTCAAAAGGTAGGATTTTTGACTGCATGAGGGGGTTGGCACCTACTTTGTATTCTGGGATATTCTTACTAATTATTCCTTCATATATTTTCTGACTTCTATTTTCCCTCTCCTTCTGAGACTCCCATTTAGGCACTGGGTGCCATGCATGAGGTCCCATTTAGGCACTGGGTGCCATGCATGGTGGAGTGTCCTTGGGTCAACACTTGCTAAGGAATAAAGACAGCAGAATTTGTCAGAGGGAGAAGTTGAGTTGTGAAGTGGTCACAGCAGAGGACTCACTGATCATTGGGAGTGGGAATAGTCCTTTCAGAATGGTCCTCCAATAAGGGTCAGCCAGTCATTGGAGTTAGGCTGCCCTCAGAAGGGACTTTGACCTTGGACAAAGCAGTGCTCTTTGTCTGAAACAGAGGGAGACTAGACTGAGAGCTGGCAGTTGCAAGTCCTACCATTGAGGCAATATTGAGGAAATGAGCACTTGATTACCTGAGAGAAGAATCTGGGTCAGGGGTTGGTAAATTATGGCCCAGGCCACTATCTATTTTTATAACAAACTTGACTTGGCATTCTCCTTGTGTGTGACTCTTCACACAGTCTTCCTTCTGTTCCTGTTTGTCTCTGTGTCTCTTCTCTTCTTATAAAGACACCAGTCATATTGCATATAATCAATCTTAATTACACCTGCAAAGACACTGTTTCCAAATAAGGTCGTAGTCACAGGTACCAGGGATTAAGACTCTAACATATCTTTTGGAGGAGTGTCACCACCCTCCTGTCCCCCCTCGTGAGGCAGCAGCAGCTTGTGTTAGGGATGTTTTTAAAAAGTCTTTCTCAAATGGCAAGGCTTTGCATTTGATGGTACCTCAGGACATGAAGTCCAAGTGCCTGCCTACCCAAGCAAGCAATAATGGCTAATCTGGCCACCGTGGAGACGCTTCTTGCCTGCCTGCCAGCTGTCAGAAACCTGCATGTTGTAGCACATGTGAGCAGGTGATAATGAGGTGGCCTGTGATAGCATATCCTGGTGATAACACTGAGTATCAAAATTGTCAGAACACATTTAGGTTGACTCTGGGCTTACTGCCTGAGAGCTCAAAGAAAACGCCAAACCTACGATATTGATTCTTACAGAACAGGTGACACCTAATGCTGCATCCATCTGCCAAGGACTGCTAGATGCAGACCAAATGCAAGTTTACTAGCCGGGGACCCCAAGCTTCTGGTCCCTTCCATTCATACCCTGGGTCTTTCTCTGCATGGTCTCTATCCAGCCTCTTGGAAGGTGTAAAGATGAAGACATGCATATTGGCTTGGATCTCTTTTCTGAGACAGAGACAGGGCAGCATTGCCACTTGATTTTGGAATTAGTGTCTTCCATCTCTGTCCTCCATTTTTGGCTGATTTCTGTCTTGGCAACATGGAGAAATTTGTTATGACCATAAAGCAGTCATTGGGAGGAATCATGATTCAGTTTTCTCTTTGTCATATTAATCAAACCTCAGGCATTTCCCAATGGGAAGAAGATGGTTGTAAGGAAAGAATGAGAATATGACTTATATAAAATCTTTCCTTTTGTTCCAGACTTAAATGGGCAATTTTCAAAAGTCTGAGACATTATCCCATGGATTAACAAGGCCTGGCTGAGCCCACAAATGTGTGTACATCCATAACCTAAACAGTGGGGAGGGCAGATATCCACTAGCAGATAGGTTGGCTCAGCCTAAGTGCCAGAGGAAGAGACCTAAGCCTGTCCTGCCTTCCATAGCTTTTCCTGTTTCTATGTGGTGCAAAGCAGTCAGCAGAATCCTTAAAAGCTGCAAACTCTAATGGCAAAGGCAATGAGGGTCTGACAGTGGGAGCTCTGGGTGACTGGTACCAACTACAGTCATTTGTAGGACAAAGTCTGCTTGCACTTTAAAAAATAATGAACTGTGGCTTCAAGTGACCAACTCAGTTCAGGAAATTGGTGTATTTGTCATTTGATTGTTTGGTTGATCTTTCAAAGCACCCAAGGGTTTTCAGGTTTTCACAATGAAAGCTCCACTGAGGCAGGGGTGGGAGTGGCAGAAGCCTGCCTAGGAGGCTGATTAACTTCACCAGCACATATGTGACACTAGCGTGACCAAGTTCATGCTTACAATTCTCCTTAGAGTAACCATTTCATTTTACTTAGAAAGAGTCTCATAAGGGCACAAACTCTGTATTTAAACAGGCCTGTTCCACAGCTCTGCAAACAATTCAAAGCTCATATTTAGTGAAGATAAAGGCGGGGAATGTAGACTTCCTGTTGTTCAGTAAATTCCCTTTGTGGGCTCTGTTTGAAAATAGGGAGTTCTGGCTCGGCACCTGTGGCTCAATTGGCTAAGGCGCCAGCCACGTACACCTAAGGTGGTGGGTTCGAATCCCCAGCCCGGGGCCGCCAAACAACAATGATGGCTGCAACCAAAAAATGGCCTGGTGTTGTGGCGGGTGTCTGTGGTCCCAGCTACTTGGGAGGCGGAGGCAGGAGACTCGCTTGAACCCAGGAGTTGGAGGTTGCTATGAGCTGTGATGCCATAGCACTCTACCCAGGGGGATAGCTTGAGGTTCCGTCTCAAAAAAAAAAAAAAAAAAGAAAATACGGAGTTCTGCGGGATCAAATATCTGGTTATTATAAAGATTCCATAGTGTCATACATGCCTCCTCATTTTCAGAGACTGGGTATTTTGTTTCTTCTGTATCTGTGGCATTTTCTATAATCATAATACAAAGACATTACTTCATCAAATTTTCCTTCCTTCCTCCCTCCCTTCCTTCCTTCTTTCTTTTCCCTCCCTCCTGCTTTCCTGGTTCTCTTTCCCTTTCTTTCTCTCTCTCTCTTTCTTGTATGTATTTAAGATGTACAATATAATATTTTGATATACATATATCACGTGAAAGGATTACTACAGTCAAGCAAATTAACTATCACCCTCTATAGTTGCCTCTTTTTATCATGGTAAGAACTCTTAAATTTTCATTATACATACAATATTATCAACTAGAGTTCTCATGCTGTACATTAGATCTTTAGATATAGAAATTCTATATAACAATAATTTATATCCTTCAATCTATTTCTTTCCATCCCTCCCCCATAGTTACCACTCTTCTACTCTGTTTTATATTTTTGATGCTTTTTAACACGTATGAGTGACATCATACAGTATTTGCTCTTCTGTTATCTGGTTTATCTCACTGAGTATAACGTCCTCCAGGTTCACCCATGCTGTTGCCAAGGTCCACATAACATTCCATTGTGTATATGCTGTATCCTGAGTCCTGGGTCACACGGCAGTTCCATTTTTACTCTTTCAAGGAAGCTTCATAGTGTTTTCCGTAATGGCTGCACCAGTTTACATTCCCATCAACAGTGTAGGAGGCCTCCTTTTTCTCCACATCCTCACCAATTATCTTTGTCTTTTTGGTAATAGCCATTCCAATAGGTGTGAGGTGCTATGTCCTCCTGGTTTTGATTTGCATTTCCCTAATGATGTGATGTTAGCACTTTTTCCTAAACTTGATGGACATTTTTATGCCTTCATTGAAACAATGTCTAGTCAGGTCCTTTACCCATTTATAAATCAGGTTATTTGTTTGATTTTTTTAAACTATTAAGTTTCTTATATGTTTGGAATATTAACCCCTTGTCAGCTGTAAGGATTGCATATGATTTCTCCCAAATCCTCAGGCTATCTTTTCATTTTGTTTCTTTTGTTGTAGCCTTGATGTTTACTTTTGATTTTGTCGCCTAAACTTTCACTATGATACCCCCTAAAATCACTGCCAAGGCCAACATCAAGAAGGATTTCCCCATTTTCTTTTAGAAATTTTATGGTTTCAAGTCTTATGTTTGGGTCTTTCATCCATCTTCAGTTGAATTTTATGTACGGTGTGGCATTATCCCCATAAACTCCTGCTAACCTGGCCCAGATTTCACTTTCCCTCTTGTCACATTTAACAAGAAATTTAATGTTTGTTCATTGCCCTAATTCAAGCTCCAACATTCTGGTTATGGCACATAAAAACATGCAACAACTATAAGGAATATCTCTCAGCAAGACACCACCACATGTTGACATGAGCACAGCTGTGAGACCCAGCTGTGATACCAAGGTTATGAAACCTTACGAGCTGTTTGTACTGTACTGCCAACATATGTGCGTGGTGGCAAGTGCATGAACTTAATTGTCAGACATCTTACACTCACTAAATTGACCAAATTCACTCCAACTTCGTGACGTTTATCTTGAAAGTTGTTGAAGATACCCATTTCTTGTGTTCTGCTTGCAAGAGTGTCCAATGTGAGTAACTCTGAAAATCTTCTGTTATGACATGAATTAAGTATAAAAACTGTGCCAAGTCAGTAGTATCGGTTGATTTATCCAAAGTCATTGAGTAATACATATTTTCCTTTTGAAGTATTATGAGAAGTTGTTCTGTGAAGTTGAAGGCTAACTCATGCTGCCAACCCCTATGGTTCTCCTTGAAAGACGCAATTGTTTCTGCTTTGAAACATTATCAGGGTCTAAGCATCCTACAACTTCGACAATACATTCCCTTATGATTTCTACATCACTAAATGGCTTTCCTTTTTTTCCTGAGTATATAAGCTACTTTAAAAGTTGCTTCAGTGGCATCACTTCGAGGCTTTATTGCTGCTTGAAGGAATTGTCTTTGCTTTAGCTGTTTATCTTTTAGCTTTTGCAATACAACATTTCATGCCTCTTCCTCTAATTTCAAGTATTTGTGGTCCTTATGCGTTTTATAATGGTAATGAGCATTGAATTTCTTTAATATTGATATCGTGATTTCCCAAAGCAAGCAGATCATCTTTAGCAGAAACAAGATAATATTGTAATTCCCAATCCTCATCAAAAAATGTTTTCTTTTTTCAGTGTTTTCTTGGTCGTCTTTGACATGATAGGCCGTTAAACAAATAAATTAAAAAATACTGTTGAGCTGTTCAACTATTCACAAATTTCACTTCAAATAGAAACATAATGCAGTGTTGTCAAAACCTGATAACAGACTCTTTGTACCCCCATAATCTCTTCCCAACCTGCTTCATGTGGTAGTGGCAGCAGTCAGGTGGGAGAAGTTAGAACTAAATCATGAGCATAGCAGCTGCCAGTTTGCCCTTATGGCTTACTAATGTTCTAAACTAGGAGGAGTATTTCATTGAAACTTATTTTATTTAAAAACAAAAATATAAAAGGTTAACAAAATTGTATTAATAAAAATAAAAGGATTTGTTCTATAAAATTTGGATTCAGTCCAAAGGCTGTACTTAAGGTCCTAGAAGGTCACATGTGGCCTTATGGCCTCGGGTTGCCCACTCCTGGCCAATGCGCCTGTACTTTTGTGCCAGTACTACACTGTTTTCATCACTATAACTTTGAATCTGCAAATGTGATGCCTCCATCATTGTCTGTCTTTCTCAAGATTGTTTTAGTTATTCAGGGTCTTTTGTGATTTCATTTGAATTTTAGAATTGTTTTTTCTATTTCTATGAAGGTGCTGTTGGAATTTTGATAGGAATTGTATTAAATATATATATTACTTTATATAGTACAGATATTTTAACAATGTTAATTTTCCCAATCCAAGAACGGGTGATATCTCTCCATTTATTTGTATAGTTTTCAATTTCTTTTACCAGCATTTTATAGTTTTCAGTATACACATCTTTCACTTCCCTGGCTAACTTTATTCATAAGTATTCTATTCTTGTTGGTAATAAATGGGATTGTTTTCTTGGTTGACAATCATTGATGCTTAATAATTTACAGCCTCCTGGATTGACTTGCAGGTAAACTCCTTCTGAGAAGTGACTGTCTTACTACCATATAGTCCCTGCAGAGCTTTCCAGAAAGCACAGGCTGAACAGGCACCGGTTGATTTCATCTCAGTGGAATTCGAAAGGATGCATGCAGCTTTCAAACAACACGAGCTCACACGGTAATGGTACCTGGAATGTTTAGGATGTGCTTCTGTCTCAACAGCAGGGATAGCAGCAGCTCTTGAACTGTGGACATGACACCAATGAGAATTAGCCCTTGCTTAGCACTTTCTGTATGCCTCGCATTGTTGTAAGCGCTTTACCTAGGTTATGCCACTTGGTCCTGCAAACAAACCTGCAAACTCAGATAGGTACTGTTATTTATATTCAGGTTTGTAGATGAAGAACTTGAAGCATGGAGAGATTAGGAAATGTCCTCAAGGTTACACAGCTAGGGAGCAGCAGACTCAAACACAGCTGTTTGGCTCCAGAGAATGTGTTTCACCTACTGAGCCGCATTGCCCCCTTAAAAAGAGCTAATCTATATATATATAAATACTATATGCCAGACACTTTATTAAATTCATCTGATCCTCACAACAAACCCAGGCGATGGATATTACTGTTATCTGCATATTACAGAGAAGTAAACTAAGTGCAAAGGAGCTCAGTGAGCAGGAGAGCTCAGATTCAAACCTGGGGTGCCTGGCTTCCGAGTGTATCCTCTTAGTCATCATACCACAGATTCTCAGAAGATCCAGCGGATGAACAGAATGCCAATACCGAACTGATCTGTGTAGCGACCTTTCACATAGCAGAAGCTGGTGGGTGACAGATGGCTTTATAAGAAGACTCCCTTCCCCACCCCCTGCCATTTCCACCAAGGTTGAAAATCACTATATCCGTGGACAATCATTGAGGCTGGAGATACATGCAGTTCTCTCCCAGGTGGGCTGGGAAAATAGTGCCAGACAAGAAAAAATAGTTTGTATTTTGTTTGGAGTATGTGAAGATAAGGAGAGCAAGGCCCAAGGGTATTTGTTCATAAGGGTAAGGATATGGGAGAAGCCCTGAGTGCTGGCAAGTAGGCGCTGCTGGTGTTTCCCTGTGTTCTGGGCTTATGCATGCAGGGCGTGTGGTTGGGAGCGGCCCAGTAGCAGGTGGTTCCTGGCTCTGCTGGCCATGGCAGCTCTGCAAAGACACAGAAGAGAGAAAGCAGGGATGAGTACCCTAGTACTGTACCCCTGTACTGAAAGGTCACTCCGCTCCCAGGGGCATCTAAGGAATGGAAGTCCTAAGAGGAAGCAGGGAAACTCCCTGCTTTTCAGTTTCTAGCTGAGGTAAAGAATGAAAACAATAACAACCAAAAAAAAAAAAAAAAAAAAAAAGAAAGAAAGAAAGAAAGAAAGAAAGAAAGAAAACAGGCTTAGCAGAAACTGTAACTTCTCAGCTATGTCTTACCCAAACCAATGGGATACTTTTCCTTTTCTTCATCTCCCCATTTAATATCTGTTTCTCCGTATAATACATATATTCCTAAATATTATTATTTTGTCTGTTTTTAAATGTTATATAAATGGACTTCTATGTGTTCTTTTATATCTTTCTTCTTTCATGTGTTATTACAGTTTGAAGATTGAGATTCAACCTCATTGTTTTAGTAGCAGTAGGGGATTCATTTTCCTGGTTATCTATTAGCTGTTTACATGAATGTGCTGCACTTTGGGTTTCCATTCTCCTCTACACGAGCATTTGGATGTTTTTCAGGTTAGAGTTACTGACAATGTCCCCATGAACATTCTTGTATATGCATTCTAGTGACATGAGCAATAGGGTATGCCCCTAGGAAAGGAATTGCTGGGTCACAGATACATGTACATGTACCTTTCGCAGACACTGCCAAACTCTTTTGTGGTTGCACCAATTTACTCCCCATCTGCAAGGTATAAGAGTCACTATTACCCTACAGCTTCATGGACAGATGGTATTGGTTGTCTTTAAATGTTAGCCAATCTGGTAGGTATGTAGTTGTATTTGATTATGGTTTTAATTGCTATTTCCCTGACTACTGAGGAAGACAGGCAACTTTTCATTAGGATTTTCTCTTTTGTGAAGTACCTATTTATCTCCCTGTCTCAAGCAATCTTCCTGCCTCAGTCACCCAGAGTGCTAGGATTACCAGCATGAGTTCTTTCTCCAGTAGTGATAGTTTGCCTGGTTTTGGAATCTCAGCTCCACATGTCTACTTAGGAGTCAGCCAGACAGAGGCCTTCTGCACAGATTTCTGAAACCCTTTCTCTGTGCAGCTCCCTCCTTTCCAACAGTTTACTCTGTAAAATCCAGCAGTCTCCTCCTGAATTCCAGTCTCCACCCCCCTCTCAGCAAGCAGACTGTGCTGAGTGGGTCCCCTTCTTACCTCATTACTTTATCTTCTCAAGGATAGCACTCTGTGGGCTGGGGCAGGGGGAGTTTGCAGGCTTCCAGTCTGGCACTGATTGTTCTTCAGAGTCAAAAGCAGAAGCCCTACTTTTAAAAAAAGGTTTTTTTTGTTTTTTTTTTTTTTTTTGAGACAGAGCCTTAAGCTGTCCCCCTGGGTAGAGTGCCGTGACATAACAGCTCATAGCAACCTCCAACTCCTGGGCTCAAGCAAGTCTCCTGCCTCCTCCTCCCAAGTAGCTGGGACCACAGGCGCCCACCACAATGCCTGGCTATGTTTTTTGGTTGCAGCCATCATTGTTGTTCAGCAGGCCTGGGCTGGATTCGAACCCGCCACCTTAGGTGTATGTGGCTGGCGTCTTAGCCACTTGAGCCACAGGCGCCGAGCCAAAAAAAAGTTTTGAGTTTATTTACTAGTTTTACTATCTAGTTCTGTCATAATTACTTTGATCTTTATTAATCTCTTTTTACCAGCTTCCTTAATTTTATTCTTTTTATAACTTTCTGTATTTTTATTCTTTCTTTTTTTATTAAAAATAGTTAGTACTATGAATTTTTCTCTAAGGAACTCCATTAACTATTTCCACAGGTCCTGATATGTATCATTTTGGGGGTCATTATTCTCTAGGTAATCTGTAGTTTTAGTTTTTTCTCTTTGACAGAATTATTCCAGAGGTTTTAAAAAATTTTGACGTAGTAGAGTTTTTTGTTTCAGTTTTTTTGTTTTGTTATTAATATTTAGTTATTAATATATTGCCTTTTAAATAAAACTCTCTATATTGTTCATAATTTTAGAAAATGGTTTAGGGAGGTGCCTGTGGCTCAAAGGAGTAGGGCGCCAGCCCCATATGCCGAAGGTGGGGGGTTCAAACCCAGCCCCGGCCAAAAACTGCAAAAAAAAGATCTCAAGAAAATGGTTGAAGTTTTCTCTGTAAATTAAAATAGAGTCATTATGATCCTTTGTAAACAAGCTATTATTCATTTCCTAGAGTATATTGAGTAAATGTACCAATTTGGGGATACAAAATGAATTTAAATTTACAAAAAATATGTAAGTGGGGTATTTACTTTGGGTCCCAGTGTAAGATTATATTTTAAAAATGAGATTTAGGCTCAGTGCCTGTGGCTCAAGTGGCTAAGGCGCCAGCCACATACACCTAAGGTAGTGGGTTCGAATCCAGCCCAGGCCTGCAAAAAAAAAACAACAATGACGGCTGCAACCAAAAAATGGCCGGCCACTGTGGCAGGCGCCTGTGGTCCCAGCTACTTGGGAGGCTGAGGCAGGAGACTTGCTTGAGCCCAGGAGTTGGAGGTTGCTATGAGCTGTGATGCCACAGCACTCTACCCAGGGGGATAGCTTGAGGCTCTGTCTCCCCCCAAAAAATAAATAAATAAAAATAAAAATGAGATTTAGTGCAGGAAAAAATTATGAAAACCACAAGGCTCCATGACCTAAAAAGTCATCCCATCCAGAATGCATAGAATGTGAATATAAATTTGTATCAGCCCTAGAGTAGAGTGATGTCCAAGTATCATTGAGATTAAAGAGTACCTAAAGTATTCTTTCTTTTCACTTTTCATTCCTTTCCTTTTTCCCCTCTATACAATGTTAATAAAAACATCTAGATTACACAGACCCAGGCCAGGTGCTATAACAATCTGTTATCAACAAGTGAGAGTATATTAAACATTTTTAAATTGGTCTTAGGAAAAGCAAAGGTGAAAAGAAAATTTAATTCTCCTGGACCTTTGTTCAAAATGTATTTTTCTATCTCTCCTGTAAGAAGTGAATTTTAATTAGTTTGATTCTCACTGTTTCGCCACACATTTGTAATCTGTGTTCACACTTTGGGAAAGAAAAATTTGACGAAAGGAATTGGATAATAATGGAAATCTTGTCTGAGCAGAACAAATTGGAATTATCCAATATGATAGGGAGACAAGAGGCATTGAGACTGGTGACTGCAAAATGCCTCTCTCCAAGAGGCCACTATTCTGCCTGAACAGTCTTGCCCTGCACAGGGACAGAGCATCATAGTGTGGGAAGTGCTCTGGTGCCTGGGTTTGAATCCTGCCTCTGCAACTTTCTTGCAGACCTCACAATCTCCCTGATCCTCCCTTTCCTTATTTATAAAATGGAGGTAATAATTGTCACCTTGCACTTTGTGAGGACTGAAAGAAATGAAGTGTGCAAAAGTGCCTGATGCATCATAGGGGCTCAGAGAATGACTAAGAGGAGAATTTCCAAGGGAAAATGGACAGCAGGGCAGAGGATAATTGTGAGCTGCTAAGCTTGTTTACAGCATTGATAAGAAAGCAGGCAGGGGCAGGGGAGTGTGTGTGTGTGTGTGTGTGTGTGTGTGTGTGTGTGTGTGTGTGTTGGGGCTGGAGACTCTGTGGGCACACCTTAGTCCTTATCCTGATTCACTCTGAGAAACAGACAACCAAGGCCTTTTGCAGAAGAATTCGAAGCTCTAGTCTGTAATTAGGAAAGTCCCAAGAGTCTGTGCTTGTCGCCTTAATGTACCTCCCTGGAGGTTTGCCTGACAGGTTGCAGGCCCTCTACATCCTTGAGCTAAGCATGGTTCACCAATAAGGAACTGAGTTGGGAGTTTCTCTGCCAAAAAGTAGGACAAGTAGCACAAAAAGTGGGGAGGGCCTCTGGTGCAATATATTATTTAGGTTTTGCTATGGAGAGCTGTCAGAGAAGGAAAAGATACTGTTTTTGGCTTTGGAGTTTGTAATTTAACAGAGAGACCAGCAGAAAACACTGTAGGTCCATATGAAGCTAAGTGTAAAGCTCTAGGGGCCATATGGCTTTTTTTTTTTTTTTCCTGAGAGAGTTGCAGAATCAAATAATCCCGGAGGTCAAGAGACCATGGGTTTGGGGCTCAGTTCAGAAAATTCAGACCCCAGATTTCCATGTGTGTCTTTCAGTATGAATTTTCTGAGCCCCTACTGTGCCCCCAGAGTTCCCTTGTCTTTGAGGTTAAAAGGATAAACTCAGGTCAGGCAGATCTGGATTAATTTCCAAATCTTTCATTTCCTATTTTTTTAAGTGTACATATTTAAGGAGTATCCATGACATCTGGATATTCACACACAAAGTGAAATGATTATGAAGGCCAAGCAAATTAACACATATGCCATCTTTGTGCTTGTGTGGTATACCTAAAATTGGCTTTTTAAGCAAATTTTCCATGTGCATTACAAAATTATTAACCATAATCCTCCATTGTACATTAGATCTCTAGGCTCACTCAGCTTAGGTGACTGTGACTTTGCACCCTTTGACCTGCACTCCTGGTTTCCTCTCCCCACCCTGGTAGTCACCGTCTATTCTTCGTTTCTGTGCATTGGACTTTATTTTTGGATTCCACATATTATGTGAGATCTGGCTCTCACTCACTCTTTTGTGGCCTTGGGGACCCACAAATCCTCTGGCCAGTTCCTTTTTTTAAAAAAAAATTATCACATCAGTATGGTGATTGTGAGGATTTAAGGATTTTTATTAGCATAGGGCCTGTACCAGGCACTCAGGAGGTACAGATAAAGGAGCTTAATTTTATTTCTTCAAGGCAGTGGCTTTGGGTGGCTGGGGCATAAGACATTTGGCTGTCACTATGGGGGCCTTAAACATTCTACAATGCATAGGGCAGCTTACCTCCTTTTCTCCCTTACTCTCCATCCTCTGACTTTGGAATTAGAAGATGAAAATGAGCCCATTATAGTTTTGGCTCGACCTTCAAAGAGGGAAGCTGTCATGGTCCTTAATGCCGTTTTTTTTACGCTGCACCCTGTGTGGACTGACGGCCCACTCCTGCGTTCCCCCGGACGGGGGGTTTTCCCACTCAGGGAGTCCTGGTGGACTGTGCCATCCTCATCCATATATGCGTCCCCAGTTAAAGCCTTCCTGCCATCGCGGGGAAGTGGCCTGAGCTTGCATGGCAGTGAAAGTGAAAGGAGGGAAACGCCCCCCACCCAGCCGCTTGGGCTCCAGCTCTGTGCTCTGCAGGCCCCTCGGCTGGAAGCAGACCAGGTGCCTGCACAGAATACCGGGAGGTTTGGGGCAGGGGCAGCGCTTTTATGGGGGGCCATCAGCCTGAACGAGGCCAGTTTCCTGTGGCAGCGGCTCCACAAAGCACACCCGCCACGTTCAGGGCCATCACCCGCGAGCCCCAGAGGCAGGGCAGGCGAGCGCTTGCCGGCTCCACTCGGGTGTTCTGTGCAGGCACCTGCTTCTCCTTCCAGCCCACGGGGCTGCAGAGCACGGTGGGCTGAGGTCGCGGAGGCAGTGGGCGATTTGGGGGTCAAGTCACCCCCAAATTGGCCGCGACCCAACCTTGAAAGGGCCCTAGCAGAGCGGTGGGAGTGAGACGGGAGGGGCGAAGGGAAGTTTGTCTTCCTCCAAGCCCAGGAGGGGACTTCAGCTTCCCCAGGGCTGCATTTTCCAGGATGCTCCTTGGGTCAGACTGGAGACGGCTGGCTGAGCAGTGACCGCAGGGGGAGGGGGAGAGGGTTCACCAGTCGCCGAGTGCTCTGTGTGCTCCTTAAGCCAAGATCTGATTTCAGGGAGCAGGGCTATGTGCTGAGTCAAAGCCCGCTCCTGGGTTGGGTCTTCTGCGGGCGGGGGAGGGGGGGCGCTGAGCACAATCTGCGGTGGTTAATGATTGATCACAAATCACCCCGCCTCCTGCCACCAGAGAGGGTGCTCCCCAGAGGGAGGATGGGCCATGGCCAGCAAGAGTCGCCCAGCTGGAAGAGGAGGAGCGGAGGGCTTCAAGGCGGAGCGCGCCCAGGGCTCAGAGGACTGGGTAGCTCTGGCCCTGGTTCCTCCGCCCTCTCCCCCCCCCGCCCCCCCCCGCCTCGCCCACACACGCACACCCCAAAACCCCACCCCCAGGCGCCTGCGGGGCCTCTCCTAGGGTAGGCTACTCCAGGAAGTTTTCATGAAAGTACCTGTAAACTACGGTACCTTTGCCAGGAGAAAAAAATCCCAGCACCCAGTAAGGTGAGTTGCAGCCAAAAACTTTGGGCTCTTTTGGGAGGAGGAAGGGAAGTTGAGAAGCTCCCTGGACCTGGTGGCGCAGCGCTCTGCCTCATGGCTTCACCCCACAGCCCCAGCAGTGACTGTTCCCACATCATCGATCACAGCCATGTCCCTGAGTTTGAGGTGGCCACCTGGATCAAGATCACTCTCACCCTCGTGTACCTGGTCATCTTTGTTGTGGGTATCCTGGGGAACAGCATCACCATTCGGGTCACCCAGGTGCTGCAGAAGAAAGGCTACTTGCAGAAGCAGGTGACGGATCACATGGTGAGTCTGGCCTGCTCGGACATCTTGGTGTTCCTCATTGGCATGCCCATGGAGTTCTACAGCATCATCTGGAACCCCCTGACCACGCCCAGCTACGCCCTGAGCTGTAAGCTTCACACTTTCCTCTTCGAGGCTTGCAGCTACGCCACACTGCTGCATGTGCTGACGCTCAGCTTTGAGCGCTACGTCGCCATTTGTCACCCCTTCCGATATAAGGCCGTGTCAGGACCCTGCCGGGTGAAACTGCTGATTGGCTTCGTCTGGATCACTTCCGCTCTGGTGGCACTGCCCTTGCTTTTTGCCATGGGTATTGAGTACCCTCTGGTGAACGTGCCTAGCCACCGGGGTCTCACTTGCAACCGCTCGCGCACTCGCCACCACGAGCAACCTGAGACCTCCAACATGTCCATCTGCACCAACCTCTCCAGCCGCTGGACTGTCTTCCAGTCCAGCATCTTCAGCGCCTTTGCCCTCTACCTCGTGGTGCTGGTGTCCGTGGCCTTCATGTGCTGGAACATGATGCAGGCGCTCCTGAGGAGCAAGGGGGGACCGCCAGGGGAGCGCGGGAGGCAGCTGCAGCTGAGGAAGTCGGAGAGCGAGGAGAGCAGGACGGCCCGGAGGCAGACCATCATCTTCCTGAGTGAGTGGGGTCCACCTGCGCCGGGCGCTGCCTGCGGGCTCCTCCAGGGGAAGTCGGCCTCCCAAGATGGGAACTTAATTTAAGTTCATTGAGGTGGAAGAGTTTATAGCAGAATGAGGGCATTGCTCCGGGTCTCTGGATGTTTCTCTTCTCTATTCTGGGGACTTGTGGTGGGTTGTGGTGAGAACAGCAGGACTCGGAGGTCTGGGTGTATTTCAAAACCGCTGTGACTGACGGCAAATCACAGACTGTCTTGGCTAGAACGGAAATACTAACACTGGGAAGTGGCAGGGACAAATTAGGCAATGCAGGAGAGGCGAAAGTCCTTTGGAAAGGACCGTATTGTGGCAGAGATAAAGGGAACTTTTTTTTTTTTTTTTAGGACAGACTCTCACTTGAAGGCCCTGGGTATTGTGCCATGGCATCATAGCTCTCAGCAACCTCAAACTCTGGGGCTCTGGATTGCTCAGGCAATCCTCTTGCCTCTCAGCCTCCTGAGTAGCCGAGACCAGAGGTGCTGGCCACAGGCCCCGCTCATTTTAGCTTTAGTAGAGACAGGGTCTAGTTCTTGCTCAGGCTGGTTTTGAACTTAAGCAAACCACCCACCTGGGCCTCTCAGAGTGCTAGGATTACAAGAGTGAGCCAACGAGTCCGGCCAAAGGGAACTGTTTTTTTTTTTTTCTTTTTAGAAACAAACTCTCACTTTATTGCCCTCAGTAGAGTGCTGTGGTGTCACAGCTCACAGCAACCTTCAACTCCTGGGCTTAGGATTCTCTTGCCTCAGCCTCCGGAGGAGCTGGGACTATAGGCACCCACCACAACGCCCAGCTATTTTTTGTTGCAGTTTGGCCAGGGCCGGGTTTGAACCTGTCACCCTGGGTATGTGGGGTCAGTGCCCTACCCACTGAGCTATAGGCACTGTCCCAAAGGGAGCATTTTTATCCAGCCTTGTCTTTACCCTGGAGACCCTTCCTTAGGCAATTCGATTTTGTTCCCATTTTTCTCCTCCTTCAGCAAAACCAGCCTGTCAGGCCCACACACTCTCCGGGCTGCTATTTTATGTCTTGAAGTGGTCTTGGACCCAGTCTTAAGGAACTGGAGCTCTCCTCAGGGTGGTGCTTGGGTGTCCAGATCAGTGGGTCTGATCCTCACCAGAGCAGAGGAACTTAGCAGGACAGCCTGTGCATCTGATCCAGAAAATCCAGCTTCTCTTGAGTCCCAGAATGTGATTGATCAGCCAGAATACACAGTTCCCCTGCAGAGAAATCTGCTTGTTTTCTAAAGTTGTGTTGTGATCCACTTATTTAAAGTTGAGGCATTTTTTGTATTCAAAGAAAGTATTTACAGGGAACCCACATGTCTGCAGGCCCCAGAGTGGCCTTGGTTGCTGCCCTCTGGGTCACCGGGCTTTAATGGACACACATGAAGTATGTGTGAGCAAAGGGTTTCCAAAAGTATTTTTTAGCAGAAACAAGAAAAAGAATGCACTGTGGCTGTGTGCATGGGAATCAAGGGGGAGTTGATTCATTCTCCTCTTGCCTGTGGCATCAGGAGAGGAATAAATCCTGGTGACGTTTGTTTTGGTGTGGAAACTTGAGCTACAGGTTCCAGGGCCAGGAACTGGACTTGAGAGAAAATTGGAAGGCAGTGAGAGAGAGATGGGAAGAACCAGCCGGTCGCGTCTCAGCCCTGCCCCTGGCGCTGGCATGGCAGTGACCAGCTGAGCTGACCTTACTCTGTGCCTGTACAAAATGAGAGGAGGAAACGTACTATATTTGGATGCCTACTGTGCATCAGAGGCTGTGCAGGTAGTTTATATTTCTGTTTTATAAAGGAGGAGTTTGAGGCTTGGAGAAGACCTAGTTCACACTCAAAGATTATGACCCTGCTTCTCAGGGCCTGGAAATGAGTGTCTGCCTATGACATCCTCAGGCATGGGGTGAAGGGAAAATGAAATAAGGCAGGACTTGGACAAGGAAGGTGCCAGGTAGGTTAGCCTGGTGGCCTTGCTACCTCTGAGGGCCAGCCTTTCTGGAGGTTGACCCCTGGCAAGTAATATTACTTGGGGCAATGGGAAGGACAGTCAACCTAATTCGATCTCTATCACCCACTGACCGCTACTCAGAACATTCCAGAAAGAAATGGGCATTGCATTTGCTTAAAGCTTGACTATTTGTTGAAACACTAGTTCTCACTTTCTGCATACATACCGTTTTAGGCATCTCTTAAATTGTTAGTTGTAATTTATACTTTCATGTAAATGAATTTAATTATTTAATTAATTTTGTTTTTATTTCTTTATTCCTTCTTCTTCTTCGTTTTTTTTTTTTTGAGTACAGGAGTGTGGAAGGCCCTGGCCTGAGTGGCTAAGAATTAGAGAGTAGATAAAAATTAGGAAGCAGTCTTCAACTGCCTTCAAATGAATTAAGGCTGCCTTTGACCAAAGGAAAAAATAATAATTGATTTATCTTTATTCTCTATTTGCCCATTCTTTGCATTTCTCTGAGTAGATACCTGTTCTCTATCAGTGAGTCAAAGTTAAAGTCAGTCTCCATTTTGTAGCATAAAGTCAGAATGCGCAGACTTTCAGGTATAGATGGATAGGACCTTGGTGATCAACTCTTCGTCAGTAATTGCCTGGAATGAGTTTGTTCTCGCTGCCGCTCTCGTTCTTTCCTTCTAGCTCCTTCTTTGTTTCTTACAACAACTCTGTATTAATCACCCACTGTGAACCTGACTGTTGAACGTAATCAGGTGCTCAATGTGGGATAATGTCCTGGAGAAATTTACCATTTGTATTAGCCCATTTTCTCTGCAGTAGGTTCTCAAAGCAGTTCTCACAAATGTCCTATCCCAATGAATTTCAAAGAGCTTTTAAAAATAGGAACCTCGCTAATTAACTCAAGTTAGAAAATAAATTAATAGAGTGAAGAGGAAGAAATCATGGCCTGCATCCATCAGATTAATACAATGCAATTTACTTTGTGGGTTTCATAAAACTTGTGCTTTGGGGCATTTTTAACCCAGAACAAATGAATACATAAATTGTTTACAAATTGCTGAATTTAATATAGTGATTTAGCTGTCTTTTTAGTATTTCATTTCACAGATGGATCAAATTAAAATAAGTATTTGCTCATTTTGAACAAATCTTGAATTTAATATGAAATGTAAATGACGACATAGCACTAGATGTCTTTGGAGCTCTTGAGGCAATAAAAAAAATTATGAATTTTACCCCTTTGTTGTTAAAAATGCTAACTTCTGCACAACAGAAACACATTCATAAATCTACTCAGGATGGGGAAGCCCATGTAGAAAATATTAATTTTCCTTTCTGTGTCTTTCCCTGTTGTGCCTGAATCTAGTTGAAGTGTTGGGCTGGCAAATAATGAAGACAAATTGGGAACTCTGGGAGAGAAAGTGGTGCCTGGGATGCCTACCAGCTCTCATGTGATTTGAAGGAGAAACAATTATAATGCAAAAGTTCACATTCCTGGAAACCCAAGTCTTTTCCTTCCTTTTGTCAGCTCAGTGAGAATCAGTACTAGACTTGTTTCCTGTTGCAAGATTATGGCTAATGTAGCTGTGGAATATTGTCTAATTTCAGAAAAGAGGTTGCCGATCTGGGTTTCTGCTTATTCTGGAGAACAGAAACTAGTGGATTTGGGTCTTTTCCTTTTGAGGATGAGCAAAATGAGCCTTCCTTATAAGCAAGTCCTTCCCAGAATTTCCACCTTATCTTTCTGATCTCTTCCTTAGAGTTATTCCAATGGAGATAGCGTCCAGGACCCTGGACACCCATGTCTCTGTCTATTGCACACATGGCTTGCTGTTAAATGTTACCCACTCAATGTGAAACAACAGAGTATGAAAGAAGTATAGTTTTAATCTATAACTTTCAACAGTGTGAAGTGATTGGGACTTGGTTATAGCTACCTCCTAGAGTACTGTAGGGAAGTGACTGGCTTTCGATTATAGTTATGAGAAAAAATTTTTTTACAGATAATCATAAAGTTATAAAAGTAAAAAAAATCATAGAAGATTCAGGACCCTGTAATAATTACACTCTTTTATATTATAATTTGATCTCTCAAGGCAGAAGGAAAGGGAAGAAATTACATCTGTGTGGCAGAAATTACACATCAAGTTGGGTTGCTCCTGGGAAAATATCTTGCTTGTGGACAATGTCCATCATGTGTGTTTGGATGGAAAAAAAGGTTGAGAGTTGATGCTGTAATAGATGGCTCTAAGAATAAAGTTGATGTACCTTTAGATATTTGTGGAATGAGCCAGGAAGAAGAGGGGAGAAGGAGATTAGAATCACATGCTCTGGGTTTTTAGACCCCAGATTTAGAGGCCAAATTAAGGGAGGGGAATGGGAGAAAGTGAGAGAGAGAAAGAGAGTGGTTGACGAGAGGTTGTCTTTATCTGAGGACGATCAACACCCAGAAAAAACTCTTAAAGTTAGTTTCCTTAAAGTGGGGTCTAAAATTTCATGTGGAAGGAGGTTTGGGATTTGAAAGTGAGAATTATAGAAAGAAACTTATCTTGTATTTTATAAATAAAGGTTACAATTACAACTATCTTAATTCTTATGACGGTTATTCATAATAACCTGTATGTGGCTTGAGGCCATGATTTTTCTGACAAAGCTGTTTGGTAGCCTTTGTGTTGGATTTTCTCACTAGGATCATGAACACAGACAAGTCTTCTCCTTAACTCTTTGCTATTTAAATCACCTTCATGGAAGGTGCTGTCCTGGCATTATCTTTGTCAATTTTCCATTCTTTCAGGATTAACTGGTCTAATGCAGACAGGTCTTCATTTGTCAGTGTCCTGGCCTTTGATTCATCTGTTTCTCCAGCTGCCTTTTCATTGACTTCCTAAAACTCCGTACCCATGTGCAGGCCATGACCAAAAACATAATTAGTTTAACAGACCCATTCTTACCCTCTTACGTACATCAAGGTTATAGGGAAGTGCATGGCTTGAAATGTTTCTAAAATGCCCATAAGAATTTTTAAGTAGCTGCTTTCTTGACTAGTATTAAAAAATATGTTTTCATCATTAATTTTCTCAGCATAAAAGGGCATATCAAGCCAATCTCTCTGGAAATATACTAAAATAGTGGAAACTATTATTATAACTCAAATATTTGACTATACCAGGAAAGAATTTTGCCTCAAATATTCTGTTTATCGTCCCTGTTCTCTTCTTCCCTTTAATGGTGTAGATGTGGCTATAATAAATGGTATTTCAAGTTTATTTTTCTATTTGTGATGTCTGTCATAAATTGCAAGTGTTCTGTGATCAGCCTGGCAAACAAATAGAATAATACTGCCTTGTTTTTATAATCAGGCTATGTCAGAGATTTCATTTCTCTGCGAGAGAGATGCATTGTTTCTGAGAATGGGAATATGGAACCCCAGTCCCCGTTCATTAGCAAGCCAGTTCATCTGTCTTAGTTGCATGCCTCATGGGGGCTGCCAAAGTGTAATAAGGAGGCAGAGGCCTCAGTTGAGCAAAGCATTCAGCTTATTAATGCTGAAACTGCTCAGAATAAAAGCCATCTTTGAGCTGAGACAGCACAGAGGAAGAATACTGAATGGGAATTGAGGAGCCCCCGCTGGCTGCATTAGACAAGGTACCCTGAAGAACTGCTTAGATGACACTATGTACATATCAAGTCCCATCACCTTTTCCTCCCCGCCAGTTTGCAACTCTGGGACGACCCGACTAAATCTCCAGCTCTGCTCCTTGGCTACCTCCTGAGAGGAGACTGGCCATCATTGCTGCTGTTCATTCTTGTAGATGAATGGTGTTCAGCCTCCCCTCACCCCTGCTCTCTGGCGTGTGACTTCCTTTGCAAGTACCTGCAAAGAGCTCCTGCTCCCCACTGCCCTTTCTACTTGACCCTTCCAGTGAGCCTGCTTTCTGGGTTGTCCCTGGGAGAATCTGCATCTGCTCTCACCCTTGTCTGGCTGTTCTTCATGCTGTCGCCCCTAGCAGCTGGTGGACATCCCCACCCCCATCTCCAACGCCATCAGACTAAAGCCAGTCATGGCTTCCCATGGGTGTTGTTATGTCAACCACGAGCTGGAAATCTTGACATGGGCCCTGGTGTTGGCTGCCTTTCCTATTCCATTGAGGGTCATTTCCCCTTGTATCACTCTACTCGGGCCACCATAACAACATGCCCCAGACGGCATGGTTTGAACAACATACATTGATTTCTCCCAGTTCTGGAAGCTGGAATTCTGAAATTGAGGTGCTGGCAGGGTTGGTTTCTTCTGAGTCCCTCTCCTAAGGGTGTAAGTAGCTGCTTTCTTGTGTCCTCGTGTGGTCGTTTTCTGTGTGTGTGCCCTCCCAATGTCGTTTCCTCTTCTTACAAGGATGCCAGTCCTACCAAATTAGGTTTTACAACCTCACTTAACCTTAATTAGCTCCTAAAGGCCCTCTCTCCAGAAGCAGTCACATTGTGGGTTAGGCCTTCAACTTATGAATTTGTGGGGGGCTTAGTTCAGTCCATAACACCCTTTAATTGTTTACCCCAATGGCCCCCATTCACTTCCTTCAACAGACTGTGCCTAGGCTCTCCCAGCACCCGGCAGATGTGCATGTTGTTGTCTCTGAAATGCTCTCTGTCCAGCTCTTCCCTCTGCTTACCCCTCACCCCCACTCTGTCCCCAAGCTAGGCTTTTTCTCCTCCCTTAGGTCTCCCAGGGAAGCTGGCCCATCCTCCCTGACTTCATTAAACTTGTGTTGAAACAAGATTCACAGGTGTAGTTTCACATTCAATTGTGCAGTCCTTCAGCTGGTATCTGCCTTCTTTCTCTCTCTGTGAAGGTAGGAGGACCTTGAATTTTGCTGCACCCCGCACCTCCATTACAGTCCAGTGCCTGGCATATGGCAGATGGTCAGTGAATTCAGGACGTCCCAAAAGTCACCCTTAGAGTCACCAGACACAGAGAAAATGGGAAATTGTAGCTAAATGTACCTTTACTTACAAAATATTCATTATACAAGTTTACAAAGAGGTGGCCAAAATGTTAAGAATCTTTTATAAATATTTTGTACAATTTTGTAATGAATATTTTGTAAATAAAGGTAGCTATGATTTCCCATTTTCCCTATGTGTGGTGACTTTAGGGGCAACTTTTGAATGAGTAAACAAATGAGTGTCAGCTTGGAATGGGGAGGCAATGTTCTATTTCCCTTGGGCTTGTGTTCCATAGAAGTTTATCATTCTCAAAAGTGTTGTAGTTAGTCTGAACTTAAAGACGTAAGATGGCGGCTCCCGTAGCTCAGTGAGCAGGGCGCCGGCCATGTATACCATGGCTGGTGGGTTTGAACCCAGCCTGAGCCAACTAAAAAACAACAATGACAACTGCAACAAAAAAATAGCTGGACATTGTGGTGGGTGCCTGTAGTCCCAGCTGCTTGGGAGGCTGAGGCAAGAGAATTGCTTAAGCCCAAGAGTTTGAGGTTGTTGTGAGCTGTAATGCCACAGCACTCTACACAGGGTGACAGCATGAGACTCTGTCTTGAAATAAGTAAATAAATAAAATAATGATGTAAGAAAGGGCTCTGACTCTTCCGAATCCTCCAAAAAGTCAACCATCATGGAAGACACCAAAGATTTGCTCTCTCCTAAACAAATGTGCGGTTGGTGTCAATTGGACTCTGAATATTAGCTTTAACCATAGGTACCTGCTACAAGTATCCATGAAGTATAAGTGATTAGAGTGGTGTTTAACAGTTCATGTCAAACTCTTCTGAACAAAATGTTAGCTCAATAATACAACTGTAAACATTATTTCTTAGCAGGAGATTTCTCACCTGCTTGCTGACAAGGAGGCACTCAAAATAATGGAAAGTAGGGGCTACGTATTGAAAATATTAAACCAATGTGTTTTTAATTTTCCCCTTAAATTTCACTCATTTGCAGCCATCTCCCTCAAGATGAGCCCTGGGACTTATTACCTGAGGGGAGGAAAAGCAGGCACTGCCTGGGACAAAAGTGTATGGATCAGTTTTGGGCCCAGAGGCTGAAATTCTTGACCTCTTTAGCTAGGCAGTTATCTCCAAAGCCAGGCTTTGTGAACAGTGAAAAAGGATTGCTTAACTGCACAGCTCTCCCTTTAATGTGTCAGGAGCCCAGCCTGGTGGACTAGATCAGCCAGTTCCAGGCAGGACCATAGCTAAGGGGTTTGAAATTTACCCTTAGAAGCCATTTCAGGGTTTTATGGAGTAAAACAGCACGGTTGAATCCCTGGCGCTGCCCTGAGGTGACAGCATTTGTTACATTGCAATCTGGGTCAAAATGCAGGTCTGCTTGTGTTCCCAGAAGGAAAAAGAAACAACCCTTCACAGTGACATAGTCCTGGTAGAGCAGTTGACACCACTGAGTGCTTGTGGACATTAACCAGACCTCTGGCTCTTGGTTTACCCAAGTCTTGCTGCTCCGTGGCCAGACAGTGACTCTATTTCCATGCAGCAACTTCTACTTCCCAGCACAGAGGCCCACACTGCCCTCTACGTTGCTCAGGCTCTGGTTATGAAGTCAGTTCAAGGGGGCTGAGCTAGGTCACAGTAGCTCTCACTTGTCCTCTCTGTTGTGCAATGGCCTATCCATTCTTTCACAGCAATCTCAAGACCCCACTTCTTCCTTGAAGTCGTTCTGAACCACTCCAGCACATACTTGGTCTTCCTCTGTGTGAGGACCCATCTTCGACATGTCTCAGGTGGGGCCACAGGTGCTGTCTCCCCACTATACCTGGAACTCCCTGAGATCAGACACCCTGCACTCTCATGCATCTTCAGCCTTCTCACTGGGCTTGGGGTGAAGGCTGCACACAATTTAATAGGCTGAAATTCCCTGACAGTGGCTACTGCTCCTGAAACAGAAGGAAACCATGCACACCACAGTCTTTGGGAAGCTCCCTCAGCTTCCCCTGCCTTTCCTCCTTTACTCTGTGGTAGCCAGAATTCTGAGATGCTCCCCTAAATTCCCGGGCTCTGGGGTACACATACCTTCTTCTGTCCATTCAATCAACCTGTAATCTAGGTGTTGCAGTGAAGGGATTTTGCAGAAGTAATTAAGTTCCCAAATCTGTTGACCTCAAAATAGGGAGATTTTCTGTGTGGGTTTAACTTAGTCACACGATTTTTTGAAACCTGGGTATAGAGGTCAGAGACAGGAGAAGTCAGAGAGTCAAAGCCAGGGAGGCAATGGGCAAGGGAGAACTTCTCTGCTGCTGGCTTTGGAGATCGGGGGAGCCCACATGACAACCTCTAGGCATTGCCAGCCAGCAAGGAAATGGGGATCTGAATGAGCCCTGAGGTGGATGTTTCCCCAGAACTTCTAACAGAGATCCATGCTGTGCCTTGCCTAGGTCTCTTGTCCACAGAACTGGGTGCTAATAAATAAGTATTGTTTTAAGTCACTCAATTTTTGACAGTTTGCTATAAAGCAATAGAAAACTAATAAATTCTCTGAACACTGAAAAGGGGGCTCCAAGGTAAACACACGTCCTGCCTTAGTTATATCTTTCACGACAGGTTCAATCTCCAGAAACTTCTCTTTGAAAAGTCTCACCTTCTAAGAACTGTACCCTTGGTCCAGCCATTTATTAATCCACAAGCCATTTATTGATTGATTACCTACTCAGTGCTCAATGAGCAGGAAGCTTACCAGGCTCTGGGGCACCATGACATTTTTACTCGAATTTTAGACTCTTGTTTTGGGAATTCAAAATTTATGGGTCTGTGTCCCACCAGCTGAATTTTTGAAATCTTAGACATCAAAGAGGAAAATGGTATTGGATTACTCTTATAATTATCATTTGGAGCTCCTTTTCGTAGCTCTTTTTCCTCATTGCCTGGCACTTAGTAGGTATTGCATAAATATGAGGTAATGTCTGGGCAGCTTTGCTGCTTTCTGGAGTCTCCTCCCCAGAGGAGAGATTACCTACATCCTTCATCATTTAGCTTCCGACAGAGAAAGTGTGTGTTGAGAGGAAGCCGACCCCAAGGCTGAAAGCAAATCTGAATAAGAGAGATGTCTTGGCTAGCAGGCCTCATCATTCTCCGATTTAAGGTTTTGTGCCAATTTGTAAACTTGACAAAATGTCCTGTTTGTACTTACTATGTGTAAGAGCCATTCTGGCAGGCAGAGGACTTTTTAGACATCTCATTCCACTGCTTTACACGTCTCAAGGGTGGCTGGGTAGGTGGAGGGTGGTGGTGTTACCAGAACCTGACAGAATGGGATCAGGAAGCCAGGCTGCAGCATCAAGTTGCTATTGTACTTGTTAAAAATCTAGCAAAGGCATGCAGAAATGGGAGCAGGCCAGCTGGCTTGACGGATGGTCATTGAACTTGGAGTAAAAGAGCTATTCTCTTTCTCCAGAGAAGGAGAGAAAAGTCTACCCTACTTTAGAAATAAAACACTCTATACAGGGTATTTGGGCCAGAGCCAGAGTTATGGGACTTTATATATCCTATTTGGCTTTATTTATTATATAATATATAATAATGTAAATACAAATTATACATCAAGTATTATATGTTGTACTTTTTTGGAAGACATGATATATGCAGAAGGAACAAAGTTTTCTGGGAAATTTATATGTCTTCCTATATGCTGCCATTCTGAAGGATTAAATATCATGTTGAAATGACAGCTGCATATTTTCTATATTTAAAAGACAGCTGATAGATTGTCACTTTTTCAAGTTCCAGTTTGTCTTGACAGGGTTGGCAAATAGGTCTCCTTGGTGATTCAAGGTTGCTGTCTTGAGAATGCAGGAAACTTCTATAGGAACAAACTGTTCTCCTTAGACCTTAGAGAGTCATCATTGAATCTCTTGCAAGCCCACGTCCTCCAGGAAGCCTGCCTAGGCTGGCTTTATCCTGCTTTAATCACGCCTGCAAATCTTGGCATTTCATTTGCTGGTTCATTCATGAAGTGTTTATAAAACCTAATTGTGTGTATAATATCATTTGCACCACAAGCACCTTTGAGGGAGCTTAATATTTCTCTAGTTGGGACAAAATTTAGAGGCAGAGCCTTGGAGAAACCTAAAAATACCACTTGATTCAGGGGCTGGGGCAATGGCTCTTTGTAAAGTAAGCTTATATGTCACCAGAATTGTTATTAAGAGGGTTGACTGGACTTCACTCCAGACATGTTGCCTACATCCCTCGATATTCACTGTGTGGTCCATGGACCAGCAGCATCAGCACCAACAGGGAAATTGTAAAATGCAGAGTGCTGGGCTATCCCCACACAGAATGAGTCACAATCTCACTGTAAGCACACCTCTGAGGGACCTATGCCCTAACATCAGAGCTGAGCAGCCCTGATCTACAATTGTGGAAGGGATTCTTTAACTCAAAGCTTAGAAAAGGATGAATTAAGAATGACTAACCTCACCAGCTGAGATGAGAGTTGTTGATCACTTGCGTAGTTGTAAATATACAACTATGCTTAACATTTCTGCATAAGAAACTTCACATTATTTTTAAGAAGAAACTTAAACCTGGCTTTAAGCCTCCATTTGCAACATTGTGAAAATTTTAATCTCAGTAACATTTTTTTTTTGGTGGAGGGGCTTCCTCTTTCCCATGTTGTGTCAAAATTCAAGAAGCATAGAGGCACTCAGTAATGAGGCATTTGGTACTTTGTTCAGAGAACTTCCTGCTGTTCCTTCTGTTCTATGATTCTGCTGTCAAGGTTGGTCTGAGGCTTGGGGCCAGCCAGACAAGGGGCCAGCCAGACAAGGGGCCAGCCTTCACATTTTCATCTCCACCCTCATGATGTCATCAGTATTAGGGGTTCATCAGCCTCACTTTGTACACTTGCCCAACATGATCAACCCTTGCAATTTGGACCAGGATCTGCCATGTTCCAAAGTCCATGTTCTTTCCCTGAGAACAGAGGTGGTATTTTAAAAGAGGACACCCTCCATCAGGGGGCTTGTTTCGGACCATCAGGAGGGGGGAGGGAAGAAAGCACGATACCAAGTCTGGTGGTTTTGCTTTTAGGCCACCAAGCAGCTTTTGGATTCTTTTCTTATGTTTGGAGAATTGAGTGTGTTCCCCAAGGTTGTGGTCAGAAACTTCCTTTCCTTTAATCCCTTGCTGCCAGGATACAGTATGTGACCTGGGCTGCACCTATTTTATGCACTGAAAGAGAGTGATTGCAAGGAGCATCCGCCACATGAAGTGTCCTTGGAGACAGGGCCATTGTGTGGCAAGTGGCATTGAGAGAACAAAGAAAGGAGAACTAAGGTCAGCCTTTGAGGCCAGATGTTGGCAGCATCTCCGCTTTGGTGCAGTCTGGGGAGATAACCTGATGTGATTCTCTGGCCTCCTAGGTGTCATGGGAAATAACTGATAACCTTATTTCCAGTTGAAATTGAATCAAGCTTTGTTGTTTGCACTAAGTACTCTGTAAATTCAGAAAACGGGTAATAGAAAAACTGGGGGGGTCCCAAAAGGGAGCAATGAATGTGGATTTAGATCAGAAAGCAAACAGGGTATGGAGGAAGATAATAGCTAGGCTGAAGGAGGCAGGCTACATATGGGAGGCAATGGGGAGCCATGAAAGGCTTTTGAGAAGAGGAATGGCAGGAAGGGGTGCAAAAAGACTGATATGGCTGTGGTGTGTGCAGCTGGCAGGCAAAGGCAGTGTGTGGGGCACAGGTATAGAAGTGGTTGTGGCTTCTGATGGCTGTGCAGGTTTGCCCAGGAAGGGTCCTAAAGGTGGTAGTTGTCAACTCTGGTAAGTGTTTCAGTTGCCTGGGGAGCACTAGACAATACCTCCCTCCAGCCAATGGAGGGGGAAGGAGGTGGGGCCCTGGGCACTGGGATTGTTTTAAGCCTGCAGGGGACTCCAAGGCACAGTCATGCCTGGGAATGGGGAAGAGGGAGTTGGAAAGGCAGGCTGGGACTGGCAGGGGCACCTTGGAGTTGGTGGCTGTGCCAAGTTTCTTTGACCACCAAACTCGACCCTGAGTTATTTCAGAAATAAAAAAGGAACTTATTGAAAATATGCAGGATAGGTCACAGAGTGCAGAGAAAGGCTACAGAACCAAACTGTTCAGCGATCTGGGGATTGGAAATTCACAGACAACTGGCTTAGGGTCCACCATCAAGGGGGCAGCTGCTACAGGCATCAGCCCATCCTTGGCTGTCTTTCCAGTCAGGAAGGCAACTCTTAGTAGACCAGCAAGGGTTGTTTATCCAACCCCTGTGAGCCTGAGATTTGGGCAGGTGGTGGATGGTGCCTTCAGGACCACATGCAATGAGAGGCAGGTCCCCAAAGGAGAGCTGTGCTGTACCCAGGAGAGCCGGGGCAGTTAACGGATGCCCCCTGAAGGGGTCTTATGGAGCCGGGGGTTTGGTGAGGAATGTGTCATCCTTGCGTTTTTCTATGCAGATTTTCCCCAGTCTCTCTTCTCTGTGGTCACCCTCTGTACCTCCCCCTGCCCTGGCTGAGTTCTAGGCGCCTTGCCCAGGGGTCCAGATGGGTGAGTGGGAGGGAGCAGCAGCAGAGACTCCCACTTCTGAAATGCTGCTGCGGGGAGCTGGTTAATGCCAAATCCTCGGGCGTCTCCCTCCTGGGAACCTGACTCATTCCCCCAGGTCACTGACCAAATATCAGATCGTGGCTTTCCTCTTTACAAAGTCAGGTTGTATTTGAACCTTGGCCTGGAAAACAAAGGTCTATGGCTATGCTTCGGAGTCAGATGCACCATCCACTTCTAGCATCGGGCAATTTCCCTGCAATGTTGGCAGGAAGCCAGGACTCCTTGTCTCAGATGTAAAATTCCACCTTTGACGTCAAGGATATTTACCATAGAAAATAGGAATAAATGAGGTGTATTCATTGCTTTCTGAAAATCCAAAAAGTCATTTGAGAAAAAAACCTCTAGTAATTTTTAAAAGGCTTTTTTCAGAAACTGTTTGCATTTTGCATTAGAAGGCTGATTGACTTTTTATTTTTATAACAACTAAACTCTATCACTGGAGTGGTTACTTTCTGTCTCTATAAGTTAGGAGACAACAAGGCAGCTGTTCACTAAAGCAGTTCTTCAGAATAATCACTTCTCTTGATGTGTCCTGAATGGGAGCCACCATATATCAGGAGAGGGTTCCCTGCCCTGAGATCCATGGACTTCATCAGTGGGTGGGGTCCTAAGTATGTGGTACTGCATCTTAGGTGACATGAGTGATGGCAAGGGGACTGTGTGGCTGCCTTAGAAAATTACCACATACCTGATGACTTAAAATAACAGAAATTTATTTTTTCGTAGTTCTGGAGGCCTGAAGTCCAAAATTGGTTTTACTGGCCAAAGACCTTACACCTTCTGGAGGCTCTCGGAGAGAATCCATTCTTTGACTCTTCCAGTTTCCGTGGCTTGTGGCCATGTTACTACCTTATACTAGGTCTGTATCTTCAAATCTCTCCCTACTCTGTCTTAAGGCATCATCCCCTTTTTCTCAGTCCATCTGGGCTGCTATAACAGGATATCATAGACCACGTAGTTTGTAAACAACAGGAATTTATTTCATAGGATTCTGGAGGCTAGGAAGCCTAAGATCAAGGCACTGGTAGGTTCGATGTCTGGTGAGGGTCACTTTCAGGTTACAAACTGCTGACTTCTCACAGTGTCCTCACATGGTGGGAGAAGCCAGCCAGTTCTCCGGGGCCTCTTTTATAAAATTAAGACCAAAATTGACCAATTTGGGCACTAATCGCATTTTGAGGCCTCCAACATCATGACCTAATTACCTACTAATTACCTAATAGGTTTCCAGCATATGAATTTGGGGTGATACAAACATTCAAACCTTAGTATCCTCTGTGTATGTCAACTCTCTGGCTCTCTCTTCTAAGAACACATGGGATGGAATTTAGGGTCCACTTTGATAATTCAGGATAATTAAAATATCCTGATCAAGATCAGCTCCGCCTCAAAATCCTTAGCTTAATCACATCTGCTAAGACCCTTTTCTTTATAAGATAACATTTATGGAATTCAGGGAGGGAGTGGACATTTTTTAGGTTACTATAGGGAGCAGAAATACCAGAAAGTATGAATTTAATGTGGTCTGCAAGCATAGTGTATGAAGAGACACTGCACAGTACAGAGGTGTATCTGTCTCAATCTCCTTTCATTACCTACAAGTGTGTGTGACTTTGGGCAAATTACTCAGGAGCTCAGAACCTCAGTTTTATAGTCTTTACATCAGACGTAAACCAATGCCAAGGGGTGATTGGAGCATTCAGTGAGAAGGGTGTGGAGCCCTCCAGCACAGTGTTTGTACAAGGGGCTTAACAAAAGCTATAGTAGGGCCTTGAACCACACAGTTTTGAACTGTTCAGATCCACTTATACACAAATTTTATTCAGTAAATATATTGGAAAAGTTTTCGAGGATTTATGACAATTTGAAAAAACTTGCAAACTACATAGCTTAGGAAGAGCAAAACAAAAACTAAGAAAAAGATATGTTGTGAGTGCATCAAATATTTGAAGATGCTAGTCTATTTCATCACTTAGTACTGTAATATATATATAAATATCTTGTAAAAATTAAAGTTTAGGCTTAGTGCCTGTGGCTCAAGTGGCTAAGGTGCCAGCCACATACACCTAAGGTGGCGGGTTTGAATCCAGCCCGGGCTGCCACACAACAATGACGGCTACAACCAAAAAATAGCCAGGCGTTGTGGCAGGCGCCTGTGGTCCCAGCTACTTGGGAGGCTGAGGCAGGAGACTCACTTGAGCCCAGGAGTTGGAGGTTGCTGTGAGCTGTGATGCCACAGCACTCTACCCAGGGGGATAGCTTGAGGCTCTGTACCCCCCCCCAAAAAATAATTGAAGTTTACTAAAACTTACAAACACAGATTGTACATAGTGCTTTTGCAATTGAGAGGAATATATACAAATGTAAAAATACAATAGTAAATCATAATTGCATAATATTAAGTGTAGTATGTACAACTGTAGTAATTTCATAGCCACCTCCTGTTGCTGTTGCAGTGAGCTCAGTTGTTCTGAATGTTCACCTAAAACTCTGTGCAATGCTAATCATCTCGGCATGAGCAGTTGGTCTCTCTGGCAAATTACCTATCAAAGTAAAAAATGATCTCTTTGTGGTTCTGGGTTATTTTTCATCATGTTTAGCGCTATACTGTGAGCCTTCAGGAACACCATGGGACCCATATGAAGTGCCACTAGTGATGTTTGAAGTCTTCCTAAGAAGTAAAGTCATTATGTTACAAGAAAAAGTTGGATTGCTTGATATGTACCATAAATTGAGATCTGCACCTGTGGTTGCTGCCATTTCAATGTAAATGAGTCCAGCATAAAGACTATTGTAAAAAACACAAAAAGAAATTTGTGAAGCTGTCACTCCAGCTACACCAGTAGGTACCAAACCTTACACTTTTTTGGTGGAAGACATTCTCTCGTATTGAAAATTCAGCTTTTATGTAGGTATAGGGTTAAAGCTTACCTATAAACTCTACTATGATTTTAGAAAAAGGGAGGTCATTATACAATAACTTAAAGCAAAAGGAAGGTGGAAGATTGAAGGTAGAAGACTTTAATGGCAGCAAAGGATGGTTTGATAATTTTACAAAGAAGGTGGTTTTAAAAAAGGTCAAGATAATAATAGGAGAAGCAGCTTCCAGTAATCAGGAAGCAGTAGATAAGTTCCAATGCCATTAAGAAAATAATTGAGGAGAAAATATACCTTATTGAATAGATTTTTAATGGAGATAAAGAGCCCTGTTCTGGAAAAAAATGCCACCAGGATGTTTATTGGTAAGGAAGAGAAACAAGGACCAGGATTTAAGGCAGGAAGGGATAAGCTTACTCCAGTCTTTTGTGCAAATGCAGGTGGGTTTACGATCAGGAGTTCCCTGATCTATAAAGTTGCTAACTCCAGAGCCTGGAGGGAAAAGATAAACACCAGCTGCCTGTCTTTTGGTTGTACAAGAAGACCTAGACAATGAGAACTCTTTTTCTGTATTGGTTTTATTGATGATTTTTTCCTGAGTCAAGAGGTATCTTGCCAGTCAGGAACTGCCTTTTAAAGTTCTTTTGATATCAGACAATGCCCCTAGCCATCCAAAACCCCTTTAGTGCAACACCAAACGCATTAAGTGGTCTACTTGCCCCTCGCCCCCCCACCTCAACGTCTCTAATACAGCTTCTAGATCAGGGGTCATGGTACCTTGAAGACTCATTGTACATAGTACTGTATGAAAAGGATTTTTGGCCAGGTGCAGTGGCTCACGCCTGTAATCCTAGCACTCTGGGAGTCTGAGGATGGTGGCTTACTTGAGCTCAGGAGTTCAAGACCAGCCTGAGCAACAGCAAGACCCTGACTGTAAAAATAACTGGACATTATAGTGGGTACCTGTAGTCCCAACTACTCTGGAGGCTGTGGCAAGGGGATTGAAGTTGCTGTGAGCTATGACACCATAGCACTTTACTGAGGGTGACAGAATGAGACTCTGCCTCAAAAAAAAAAAGAAAGAAAAGGATTGCCAATATTATGGAAAAGAACTCTGATAGAAAGAACATCATGAAAGTGAGGGAGGATTACACCATGGAAGATGCTGTTATGATGGAAAAAGAACTATGAAAGCCATAGAGCCCAAAACAATAAGTTCTTGGTGGAGAAAACTGTATCCAGACTTCACAGGACTTATGACAGAGCCAGTGAAGGAACTCATGAAAAAGATTGTAAATATGGCAAAAAAAAAAAAAATGCAGGGGTGATATGGATCTCGGAGAAATTCAAGAGCTCATAGGTATGACAGTGGAGGAATTAATAGAAGATGACTTGATGGAGGTGGGTGCTCCTGAACCAGTGCCAGATGGCAGGGAAGCAAACCCAAGATGGTAAATATGGCATTAGAGCACATGGCAGAGGGTTCCAGTTACTCGCGTCTGCTTTTGACCCCTTTATAGTATGCACCCTTCTATGATGCCAGCACCGAAACTGAGGCAAGTGGCGGCAGAAAGATTGGCACCATATAAAAACATTTTTAGAGAAATGAAAAAGCAAAACAAAAAAAAATCAGGAAAATTAGGAGGTATTTCTATAAGATTACACGGAGTATTCCTGTGTCTCCTGGCTCCCCTTCCACCTCCTCCAGCTCTTCCCCTCTGCCAGCCAGAGACAGCAAGACCAACCCTCCCCTTCCTTGTCTCCCCAGTCTGCTCCATGTGAAGACCATAAGGGTGAAGACCTTTATGATGATCCACTTCCACTTGATAATTAGTAGATCTATTTTCTCTGCCTGTGGTTTCCTTAATAACATTTTCTTTTCTCTAGCCTACTTTGTTGTAAAAATACGGTATATAATACACATAGCATACAAAATGTGCGTTAACTGATAATTGTGTTATCAGTAAGACTTCCAGTCCACAGTAGGTTATTAGTAGTTAATTTTGCAGGGGAGTCAAAGGTTTCGCAGGGATTTTTGACTCACACTCACAGTGGAGGGTTATTGCTCAGGGGTCAACTGTGTAGTTCCCCGCAGTGGCCTTGTGAAGTTACAGGAAGAATTTTGGTTGAGGACTCAAGAGAACTCAATTTTAGTCCTTGCTGGTTTAGTGACTCAGACCAGTTTGAGCAAATCTCAATCTATTTCTTGCTCTGTGTGAAGCATGAAGGGGGTGAACTTGAGGAGTTTGTCTCAAAAGTCCCCATAGCAATAACACAGGAAGGGAAGCCAGTCTTAAGCACATGGAGTAGAAAGTCTGTGAAGTCTTCTCTGTGTTGTGAAGACACTTGGCATCTACCTTTCATTCCATTATGGGTTGTTGCCTGATGCAATATACAAATGTTTCAAGTTCATTTTCAGAAAGTAAAAGTGTCAGCCCAGGGAAGGTGATTCATGATGGCTTGGAGATCCTCTGGAACACTGTGGCCCCAGCTATGTGCTCAGTCCAGAGCGTGAGGTTTAAGCCTAGAGGCTCCCTGAGTCCCTATGCTGTGCAATTATTTGCCTTTGACCTTTATTGTACGAGAAGTTACTCGAAGAGCAAGAGCAGCTCCAGGCCCTGGCAGCCCTTGCTGGGCGGGAGCTTTGATAAATTACCACGTTGATGTTTTCTTCATGCACCTGTAAGGCCAAGGCATTATTGGCCGTGGCAATCGATATATCAAAATGCATTTTTGGAAGAGTGTCATCAAGCTGAACTTTATTTCCAAAAACACACACACACAAACTCGCCTGGGGGAGGGAAAGATGACTTTCACTGTGAAATAAACAGTTGATGGCTTAGACATTACTTATGTCGCACTAGCACGTCAGAGATGTGGGCACCGTGGTAACCAATTGTTCCCAGAATCCAGATTTTTGAGGCCCATTAAACCTTGAGGCACTGAAATCATGTTCTCTTCATTTTGCTCATTTTAGTAATAATAATGAGAATGTTAAACTGACATTCTGAATTTATATCGCACTTGTCTGTGAGGTGCTCTTAGCATTTTACAATGTCCTACCAGTCCTCACCATGTATCTGGGAAATGTTGGTAGCAGGTAATATTTGTGATTACTCTATTCAGCTTAGTGAAGACCCCTTCCCCCGGCTGGAGGAAATTTTGGTGATGTGGGGTAGTGCTGGCTTGTAGGTAAAAAAGAGGGTAGAAATTTTGGGTGCTAGTTTAGTTCTTCTGCTTGGTCCTTTTCTCTCTGCCTCAGTTTCCATCGGCCAAATGGGACAGCAGTAGGCTGTCTCCTCACCTTTCAGCACTGATTTGTGGGTGAATGAGAGTATTAATCATATTACCTGACACTTTTTTTGAGTACTTGCTATGTGCCAGCTGTTCTAAAAGCTTTTCATAAATAGGCAGTCCCTGACTTACAAACATCCAAATTATGGACACGTTGCATTTACAAATGGGGGCTATTATGGGTAATAGGTAGATGCACCCACTTACATACAAATTCAACTTAACAACAAACTTACAGAAACTATCTTGTTCCTAACTGAGGGAATACCTATGTTCATTCACTAAATTCTCCCAAAAGCCCTGTTATGTAAGCACAGTTCAGCAAGTTGAAACACAGAGAATTTAAGGAACTTAAACATAGCATATCCTGAGATAACAGCAGTTAAGAGGCAGAGGTGGGTCCGAGCCAGGCAGGCCAGCTATAGACCTCCTGGTATTAACCACTTTGTTAGAGTTTCGTGAGCTTTTCTGTTGCAGCATAGTACACACACACACACACACACTTACACACACACGTATGTGCACACATACACAAAGCAGACACAAGCTTCATGAAACATTTACCCATCTTTACCTTAGAATGTGAAATGCATTTTGATATTTTCTGTTCTATTCATTTCATTAATCAAAATGTCAGTCTTGATCCAGTAAATTGATTTTATAATCATGAATAAGAAGTTTTGCAATATACCATACTCATTCGTAGAGGCTCCTGGGCAAGAGTTTGAGAAGAGAGGTGCAGGGTGTGTGTGATTGGCAGGGGCAGGGTACTGGAGACCAGAAAGTGTGAATTGTGGACCCTGGCTCTGCCCCTACAGTCTCACCTCCTGGGACAGTGTTTTGCTCAGAAAGAGCATGTCCAGGTCTGTGGGCAGGATTGGGCAGCAACTGCCTCATCCTTCCTGCTTTGCACTGAACAGGTCTTGGGAGTTTCCTCAGCCTGTGTGTCTGGGTTCAGTTATTAGTTATACCCAGGTACTTACTGACCAGACACTATGTGCTGGGGACTGTGTAAGGATCAGGCTCTCTCTGGAGAAAGTAAAGCATGATCTTTGATTGCAGGGAAAATGCAAATCACCAGGAAGGACGGCAGATATGAAGGGCGAACCAGGGGAAGGTGAATGGTGTAAGAAGCATAGATTTTAGAGCTACGTAGCCCAGTTATGTGACCTTGGACAAAACCTTGACCTCTTAGAGCCTATCTCTAATTGAAGCTTAAGTAAGCTAGTGCTGGGTAAAGTGTTTAGTGAACCATGAGATGTTACAAGGAGTTGGTAGTTAGAGGTTATGTTGCCATCAACAGTACTGCCATATATGAGAGCTGGCGCACCAGTGAGCCTTGGGGGCTCAGGGGAGGCTGGGCATCCTGCAGAAGGAGGCAGTGTTTGAGCTTCATCTGAAGGGGCATCTTCAGTTCCACAAGGATTACAATTGTACTTGGGGGTGGAAACAAACAGGTGTTCAAAGTCCAGTTAGTCATGTAGGAACCATTCTGTGGGTGATCGGGTCATAGCTTGTGATCTACTTGAAGGATCCTGATCTGTTTTTGTAATTTTTGTTAAGAGACAAGATCTTGGCTTGGCACCTGTGGCTCAGTTGGCTAAGGCGCCAGCTACGTACACCTAAGGTGGTGGGTTCGAATCCCCAGCCCGGGCCCACCAAACAACAATGATGGCTGCAACCAAAAAATGACCAGGCGTTGTGGCGGGCGCCTGTGGTCCCAGCTACTTGGGAGGTGGAGGCAGGAGACTCGCTTGAGCCCAGGAGTTGGAGGTTGCTATGAGCTGTGATGCCATGGCACTCTACCCAGGGGGACAGCTTGAGGCTCCGTCTCGGAAAAAAAAAAAAAGAAAGACACTGCTCCCTGTTCAGACAAGCAAGCAGGTGGTGCTAATGGTCTTTCTCCAGCTAATATGAAGGCAGGAGAGTTAGGTACACACAAATCTGTACTTAGCAAAGTACCTTTTCAGTGAAAGGAATCCCATGGTGGCAATTCAAGAGAGCCACAGGCCAGCAGAGAGGCTGAGCTGAGCTGTGGGAAAGAGTTCCTTTTGGCGTCTGCAGCCCAGCTTCTGATGGTGCAGTGATATGGCCCAGCTATGTTAGTCATCCCTTCTCTGGACACCATGTCCTGTGGAAAATGTGGCTGGACCCTTGTGAGGTCAATGTGCTTGGGGAGTTTGGGCTCCAAATAAACAAAGATGCAAGAAGTCTTGAGATTCATGACTCTTCCCACTTTAGATTCTGTAGGGTTGAGAAGGAAGGTATGAATTGATTAGGGGAACTGCAGGTATTTTCTTAGAGACCTGGCTGGTCTCATTCCCACTTCTGTCCTAAAACTTACCACTCAGGAGTGAACTCTCTTCGCTTTTTTGTCCATCTTCCACCTCTGGGATGTGAGAGTCCAAATCTCTAGTGAGGGACTATGCCATCATGGGCTCCACACTCAGCCTCATGCTTTGTAGGTGACCAACTGTTGCTCAATGAATGAATGCATTCTTCAACAAACCAGTGAATGACTGTGTGAAACAAACAGTCTAGTGGACTCTCTAGCCACAGATGATCAATAACCTTCCTCTTCTTTTACCGCAGAAGGGAGTTCTTTCTCAAAGACTCCAGCACTACACTTAGTAGTCTTTTTCTGTTTTCTTGCCCTGCAGGACATTCTGGGGGCAACCTACCAGCTAACATGTACAATTTCTTATTTATTTATTTACTCATTCAGGCCTGGGCAAGATTTGAACTCACCGTCCCTGGTTTGCAGGGCCAGCTCTCTACTGAGCTACAGCACCCAACTATAAATTCATTTTTAAAAGGCCCAAGGGAGAGACTCTTATAGATTCTTGTACACATATACCTTTACGTGTGTGTGTGTGTGTGCGCGCATATGCACAGTTTCTGTTGTCGACTGCTACATAACAAACTGCCTTGAACATTTTGTTATGTATACAGACCTCGTTGGACAAGCAAATCAAACAGGAACTAGCAGGGATGGTTAGTCTCTGCTCTCTGATATCTGGGAGCTCAGCTGGATAGACTTGAAAGCTGAGGGTGACTCAACTGTTGGGGGTACAGTCATCTGCAGGCATCTTCATCCACCTGTCTGGTGGCTTGGCTGGAATGTGGGCTAAGCTGTCAGCCCAGAAACCTACATGTGGTCTCTCCACATGGGCTAGTTTTAGCTTCTTCAAACTAGCTGGTAGCTGGAATCCAAAAGGTACCCCAATAAAGCAAAGCACAAGTGCATGGCAATTTCATGATCTAGCCTCAGAAGTCACAGAGCAGCACATACTATATTGGTCAAGGCAGCCATGTGGTTTGCCCAGGTTCGAAGGCATGGGGAGGGGGCAATTTCTAGAAGAGCATGTGGATAGAAGATATTGGTATGCCCATATTTGGAAAATAAAATCTGCCGTGCCTTTTTTTTTCTCTTTACATTGTGTAATTCACACACGAAAGAGTACACATAACATATAAATAGTTTAGAACCCTCCAACTGCATGTTCTTCACCCATAAGCAAAGGTTACTACTCTCCTGACTTTTGTGCAAGTCTTGCTTTCTTTATGATTTTGTCACTTTGGATTTGCTCCTAAATAATATATGGTTTTGTTTTACCTGTTTGCAAACTTTATAAAAAACAGAACTGTATGGCTTGGCGCCTGTGGCTCAAGCGGCTAAGGCCGCCTGAGCTGGCAGGTTCGAATCCAGCCCGGGCCCGCCAAACAACAATGACGGCTGCAACCAAAAATAGCCGGGCTTTGTGGCGGGCGCCTGTGGTCCCAGCTACTTGGGAGGCTGAGGCAGAAGACTCGCTTGAGCCCAGGAGTTGGAGGTTGCTGTGAGCAGTGAAGCCACAGCACTCTATCCAGGGGGACAGCTTGAGCCTCTGTCTCAAAAAAAAAAAAAAAAAAAAAAAAACAACCAAAGCAGAATTGTAAATCATATAGAGGTATTCTTCCGTGATGTTGTTCATTTACTCTATATTAGGAAGCCTAGGCTTGGTTGTGCTGTGGTAACAAACATTACCCAAATCTCAGTGGCTTATAACTTCAGTTATTTCTCATTCATACTGTATGTATGCTGGAGGTTAGCTGTAACCCTGTGCTGGGATCTGGGCTGAAGGGCAGCCCCTACCTGGAGCATTAGTAATCTCTAGGCAGAAGGAAAAGAGACTATGGTGTTGCCATGTGCTTGCTGTACAAACTCCAGCTCAGAAGTGACTTGTGTTGATTTTACTCACATTCTATTGGTCAGAGTAAGTCATATGGCTAAGACTATGGTCAATGAGTTGCAAATATAGACCTCCTATAGATAGCGACCTCAAAGGAGTATTCCTAGAGGAGCAACAAATACTTTGAAGAATAACACAAGCTGGCTTGGTGCCTGTGGCTCAAGTGGCTAAGGCACCAGCCATGTACACCCAAGGTGGTGGGTTTGAATCCAGCCCAGGCCCGCCAAAACAACAATGACGGCTGCAACCAAAAAATAGCTGGGCATTGTGGCAGGTGCCTGTGGTCCCAGCTACTTGGGAGGTGGAGGGAGGAGACTAGCTTGAGCCCAGGAGTTGGAGATTGCTGTGAGCTGAGATGCCATGGCACTCTACCCAGGGGGACAGCTTGAGGCTCCTGTTTCAAAAAAAAAAAAAAAAAGAATAACACAAGCTACCATAGTATTCCCCCTTGATCATTATTATTTCCTTCCCAAATAGAATCTACCTCAGTATTCTCCCTTGGTCACAAATATTTGTTTCCTTCCTTTCTGCAAAATAAACTCACCTCCTCTCACAGGAGACAACCCAAATTCCCATCTAACCATGGTTTCAACTTTAAGTTCAGGATCTCATGATAGACATGATAATTGTTTTTTGGTTTTTTTTTTGAGACAGAGCCTCAAGCTGTCACCCTGGGTAGAGTGCTGTGGCATCACAGCTCACAGCAACCTGCAACTCCTGGGCTTAAGTGATTCTCTTGCCTCAGCTTCCCAAGTAGCTGGGACTACAGGTGCCCGCCACAACACCTGGCTTCTTTTTTCTTTTCTTTTATTTCCTTTTCTTTTATTTTCTTCCTTCCTTTCTGACAGAGTCACGCTCTATTACCCAGGCTAGAGTGCCATGGCATCAGCCTAGCTCACAGCAACTTCAAATTCCTAGGCTCAAGCAATTCTCTTGCCTCAGCCTTTATAGTAGCTGGACTACAGGCATGAACCACCATGCCCAGCTAATTTTTCTATTTCAGTAGAGATGGGGGTCTCACTCTTGCTCAGGCAGGTCTCAATTTCCTGAGCTCAAGCCATCTACCCTCCTTAGCCTCCTAGAGTGCTAGGATTACAGGTGTGAGCCACAGTGCCTGGCCTCATGATAGTTTCTACATCAGGTCTGAATGTGGTTTCCTCTTGATCTGGAGATCTAGAACTAAAAAAAAAAAAAAAAGTTATTAGCCCTCCACACACCCCATGGACAAAGGAAAAACAGGAATGAGGTAATCCCAATAAACTCAGAGCAGGCATGAGGTGAGGCCTGAGATTCTGCCTTTATAACATCATGATGTTGATATTACAAATTTGTGGATCACACTGAGTAGCTTGACTTCAGGGCAGGGGTTCTCAAATTTGAACCACCTGAAAGGCTTATCAAAACAGACTACTGGGTCCCACTCCAGAGTTTCTGATTTCTTTGTTTGTTAGAAATTTTCCCTGGTGTTTCCAATGTTGCTGCTCTGGGGAGCACACTTTGAGAACCACAGCACTAGAAGAAAGAGTTTGGGTTTAGAATTAGCAGACCTGAGTTAAATTCCATCCCAGCACCTGGGCCATCTTTGACAAATTTCTTACATTGGTTCTCCACACTGACTATACATTAGAGTCACCTGAAGAACTTAAACAATCCGGATGGTAGGGTTCTTTCCCAGAT
>CAUYQV010026583.1:0-12763 GCA_963574575.1 Galagoides demidoff | reverse complement strand
GCATCACAGCTCATAGCAACCTCCAACTCCTGGGCTCAAGCGAGTCTCCTGCCTCCGCCTCCCAAGTAGCTGGGACCACAGGCGCCCGCCACAACGCCTGGCCATTTTTTGGTTGCAGCCATCATTGTTGTTTGGCGGGCTCGGACTGGGGATTCGAACCCGCCACCTTAGGTGTATGTGGCTGGCGCCTTAGCCGATTGAGCCACAGGGGCCGAACCTTACCTCCTCTTTTGAACAGACTTCTTCCTTCTCATCTGTCAGGGTCCAGCTAGAACGTCCTGTCCACCATGAAGCTTGCAGCAGTTCCCAATTCCCTCTCCTCACCGTGTCTGGGGGTGGTCACTCTCCTCTCTGGACTCCCATACTTCTAGCTCTATCTGGACACTGCTGGGTTTGCCCCAGGAGCTGGTGGTGAGCATGAGAGCAAGGCTTTCATCTGTCACTTTCGCAGCCCTGGTAGGGTGCGTACAGCTCATAATACACATGTTTGATGGCTGGATGAATTGGTAGATCACTTTGAAGAAAATCACTTTGATTGGTTGATCCGATATCGTGTTAAGAAGTTGTTTACTAGTATTCCTGTGTATTATGAAGACAGATGTCTAGTAGCATTGAAACGATGTGGAGCTGTTTAATGCATGAGTATGCTCTGAAGAAGATAAAGACTTTTAGACTTGCAAATGGAGTACTCTTGGAAATCAAAAGGAGATTATACCTCTAAGATCCCATATTCCTAATCATTTCTCATGTTTACTGAACCCTCACAGTGTGTATGCTAAGACTTGAGGTAGACTGTCACAAAGCCACTTGGAGGTAGGTCCTAGTTATGCTCATTTTACAGATGAGAAAACTGAGACAAGAGAGGAATTAATGTACCCTCGATCACCTGGCTAGCAATAGAGGCAAGTGTAAGAGCCTGAGTCACCTTACTCCAAAGCCCAGGTCATAACCTTTAAAGGAACCTGGAGACATTGGCTTGGATACAATCAATCCTTATTGGGCATCTATAGCACACTGGTTTCTGCCCTGGTGTTGTCAATACACAAATGCAAGAGAGGGAGTCTCTGCCCTGAAGGTCTCTAAATTGTGCTAAGGCTGGGGCTGCAGATAAGCACACAATTTATTAGACTGCAGGAGGAAAGAGAAGTGTCATGAAGAGGCACGACATATCCTAGAGGTTCTAGGAGGCAGCATGGGATGGATCAGGAAAGGCTTCCTGGAGGACGTGGCGCGTGAGGTGAGCCTTGGAGGATGGGGAGGATGCCAACAGATCTGTGGGGAGGGATCCAGGTGGAGGCTATGAAGGAGGGAACCAAGTGGGAGCAGTAGGAAAGGTGGGAGGTGGGGAAAGGGCAGCCATGGGAGGCCAAGTGCTGCCCCCCTGCTGGGACACATGGCCAGTCTGATGAGCAGAGCCAGGAACACCTGGAAATTGGCAAGGAGAACCTGCTGTCCAGATGGTGAAGCACTGCAGTGGGCAGAGTCTCCAACTACTTGTCCAGTGCCTCTGTGAGACGTTTCTAATTAGTCCCACCCCTCCAAAGTTTCTGCCTTCACTATTGCTTGGTAACCAGGCTTTGCTTCTCCAGATCCTACATCCTCTGTCCTCCCTCCCTTTTAATGTTGATTTGAGAGCTTGAGCTCTTGAGAGTTCAAGAGCAGCCTGAACAAGAGCGAGACCCTGTCTCTAAAACTAGAGGGGTGTTGTGGTGGGGAGCTGTAGTCCCAGCTACTCAGGAAGCTATGGCAAGAGGATTGCTTGAGCCCGGGAGTTTGAGGCTGCTGTGAGCTATGATGCCTTGGCACTTTACTGAGGGCAACACTAAATAAATAAATGAATACATAAAATATTTTGATTTGCGAGTTCTGTGGGCATTTCTTCTCCTTCCTGTGCATTGAGGTGGTTAGTGTCTTGTGTCTCAGTTCTCTCTGCTGCCTGCGTCCTGCCCAGTGTGTTCACTCTCTGTCCCAGCTCTGGAATCATCCTCGGACCTCTTCCTTAGCTGCTCTTCTACCCCCCAGTAGCACTCAGCCATGGAGTCCCAGGTTTTGACAGCACAGGATGGTTCTTTTGGCCTCTCTTAGCCTAGGTAAACATTATTAAAATCCCATTGTCTGTAAAATCAATAGAAACTCACTCATGAAAATTCACTTAATGGCTTAAAAAATGAAACACTGCCCCAAAGTCCAATCTGAAAGGTGTTCAAAGGGAAGGGGTGCAGGTCTGCAGTTCCTGTCACAAGTTCCCCTCTTCCTCGGCCTGCATCTGTCTAGGCCATCCTCCTGCAAGGCCTGGGAGGCAGCCTCTGGCCCCTTGAGGAGTCTCAGCTCCTCCCTTGTTCCTTCCAGTCACCAGCGGGGAAGGCCAAACCCTAAGAGTTTGGCACACCCACTCCTCTTCGCCTGTGGCTTCTGCTCTTGGAGGCTCAAGGAGATAGAACAGAAATCTCAAACATTCTTTGAAGGGGGACTTGTTATTCATGTTTGGATCCACTCAGCACGGCACCTGCACACAGGTGGCCTTCAGTCCGTGTTTATCGCCTTGCTCCTTTCCTGTTCACTGGACTTCACAGACTTGAAATCTGTTCTCTACCACTCCCCTGGGGATCTGGTTCCACAAGAGCAGTCAGTCCCAGGCACCCAACGGCTTTGTAAGTCCTCTCCTCCTTAGCTCCTTCTGAACCTCCTCCTACATATCACACCCCTTGAAAGCTATCTAGCCAACAGCTCGACTCCCCATATGAAGATTTGAGAATATTTTTTAAACTCCTTGTGTAAAGGTGGAGAAAACAGAGTAATGATGAGTTTTCTATAAAGGACCACACTAGCTAAGAGTAGTGATAGGAATACTGGAATAAGAAACAACTTTAAAATATTTTTAGACAAGGCAAATCAAAGTAAATCAATTATAGTAATCTTAGGCAAGTATCTTCCCTTTGTGTCCTTTTTTCTTTCTTTCCTTCTTCCTTCCTCTCCTGTCCCCTTCCTTCCCCTCCCCTCCTTTCTTGTTCTTTCTTTTCCTTTCCTTTTGTTGCCTGAGCAAGAAGGTGGTGGCAGGATCATAGCTCACTACAACTTCAAACTTCCAGGCTCAGGTGAGCCTTCTCCCTCAGCCTCCTGTGTTGGTGGAGGTATCCTCCACCATGCCGTTAATTGTTCCAGTTTTTGTAGAGACAGGATCTCACTATGTTACTCAGGCTAGTCTCAACTCTTGACCTCAACAATCCTCCCACCTTGTCATCCCAGAGTGTCAGGACCACAGGTGTGAGCCACCATCACTGGCCATAATTATCTTTCTTAACAAATATTGATGTGGTGTATCCTATACATTTTTAGTTGGAAAACTAAATGGATTTCTTTCAGTAATATGTTTATCATTTGTATTCTGTCTATTTCCAGAAATGATCTGAGAGACATATAAGTTATCAGTTTGGAAAAGAAAAAGAATTTAGTATGCATTGGCCCCAGCTTTAAAACTAAGTGACTCTTCCTCCTGTCTTCCATTTCTAAGATGAGGGGGTTAGAACAGACAATCTGTAAAGTCTTACCTAGCGCTGATAGTCTATGGTTTTTGGAGAAAACCAAATTGTACTCTTTCTTGATTTTTTACAAGAATGATTTTGCTTCCCACGTCCCTTTTCTTGGCATGCATTTCACTATTTCCAATTCTTTACTTTCTTTTTTTTTTTCTTTTTGGCTGGGGCTAGGTTTGAACCTACCACCTCTGACATATGGAGCTGGCACCCTACCCTTTTGAGCCACAGGCGCCGACCTCTATTTGCAGTTCTTTCCATGTAGTTTTTCCCTGACTAGACCATGAGGCTTCTCATATCAGGACTGTGCCTTGTTCAACTTTGTGCCATCTTAGCACAGCGCTTGGCACACAATAGATGTTCAGTAAATATTGTCAAATGAATAGAGAAGATGAAGACAGGTGATTAAGAAGCTGAGCCAGGCTCAGCGGCCGTTTAACACAGTGGTTACAGCATCAGCCACATACACTGAGGCTGGTGGGTTCAAACCATCCTGGGCCAGTTAAACAACAATGACAACTGCAACAGAAAAATAGCCCAGCGTTGTGGTGGGCATCTAAAGTCCCAGCTATGTGAGGGGCTGAGGTGAGATAATCACTTAAGTCCAAGATTTTGAGGTTGCTGTGAGCTATGACGCCACAGTGCTCTACCAAGGGTGACATAATGAGACTCTATCTCAAAAAAAAAAAAAAAAAAGTTGAGCCACAAGAAACTGAACCCTTGTGTACTTAGAAAATACTTTGGCTCAGCGCCTATGGCTCAATCGCCTAAGGTGCCAGTCACGTACACCTAAGGTGACCGGTTCGAATCCCCAGCCCGGCCCGCCAAAGAACAATGATGGCTGCAACCAAAAAATGGCTGGGCGTTGTGGGGGGCGCCTGTGGTCCCAGCTACTTGGGAGGCTGAAGCAGGACACTCGCTTGAGCCCAGGAGTTGGAGGTTGCTATGAGCTGTGATGCCATGGCACTCTACCCAGGGGGATAGCTTGAGGCTCCATCTCAAAAAAAAAAAAGAAAATACTTTACTGGGAGAGGGTGGGTATGGTGGCTCAAGCCTAGAATCCTAGCACTTTGAAAGGCCAAGATAGAATTGAGAACTCCTTGAGTTCAGAAGCCTGAGACCCATTTGGGCAAGAATGAGATCTCATCTCTACTAAAAATAGAAAAATTCTCCAGGCATTGTGGTACACACCTGTAGTCCCATTTACTCTGTCTGAAACTAGCAAACAAACAACACTTTACTCAGAGAAAAAAAAAATATATATATTTTTGCAGTATTTGGCATGGGCTGGGTTTGAACCCGCCACCTCCGGTATACGGGGGCAGCGCCCTACTCCTTTGAGCCACAGGCACCTCCTGAGAAAAAGATTTTAAACAACCTGTCTGAAAACTTTCTTTAGGGTTCTCTCCCCTTGTTGTCTGAGGTTGGTGAATAAAGTAAGCCTAAAAGTTAGCATATCTCTGCTATACTTGGGATTAGTTTTCCAACTTCTTTTAGATTTAGCTGGTGTTTGGCCATCTCTGATCTCTCACAACGTGTTGACATCCTAAGAAGCTTCATGGGCTGATGGAGAGGCTGCCATGTACTCTTAATCTCTTATTCAAGAGGGCCTGGGACGTTGTGGTTGGGTAGTTCATCATTCCATCTGAGCCAAGGCGATGTCAAGGTATCATTTCTTAAGTGGAAAATTCATCCAGATATGTTGTCTTCAAGGAGTAAAATCCTGACCTTATATTTATCTCTTGGTCCTTATCATGGGGTCCTTATTAAGGGTATCCCAAAAGTGGATATGAAATGTTGAGACTATGGCAAGACTCACTGGGAATGATTTTCTTCCCATCAGAATGACCGGCATGGTCAGAGTTTGGTCATTACTTTTCTTTGGGTAGTTTATGCTATCTTTGGATTTACTTGCCTGCTTGAGAAATTAATTGTATAAATAGGATCATTCAAATAGGGAATGTTTCTGAAGGATGTTACAGTTTGGGTAATGACATGACATCTCATGCATCAGAGTCTAAAGGTCTCATTTTTTTCTTCAGGCCTGGAAAGGATCCCAGGCAGCACAGATTCCAAGGTCTATTGGCTGCTGGAGGCCTAGTTAAGGAGTTCCAGTTCCTGAAGAGATTCAGTGAGCAGAACATATTCTGTAAACCCAAGTCAAGAGTCTGGAAAATGGCTGGACAAGTGCTATACCTTGCTTGGCTGAGTGGATAGAATGAGAAGAAAAAATAAATAAAAAGAAGATGAGGACTGAAGTTATTTAGAAAGAAGATTCAGAGGTAGATAAATAAAAAGAAGGGAAACAGTTTTACTGGTCTGCATTTGAAGAAATGTAGAATTGAGTATGTGGGGACCTTTGTAAATGGGTTCAGTCCTTATATTATGGAAGGCAGCTCTACTCACCACTATACCACCAACCACACTCAGTCCTTCTGTTATGTAAATAAGGAAGCAGAGGCCGAGAAAAGATCCAGAACTGCCCAACGTCACACAGCAAATTAGAGACACACATGGAACTGGAAACCAGGTGTCCTGACTCCAGTCCTGCTGAAAGGACACCACAAAGTCAGCCAAAACTTACTTCACAAAGATCATCTATACTCAGAGAGTCCGAGTCAGAGAAGGAACAGCAAGTTAATTAGTTACAATTCACCATTCCACCAGCCCTCCATTCCTTCTCCTCCGTATTCCTTTGAGGAGGTTTATTAAGGTTCATCAGTTCAGCGGTCCCCCCAAGCTTCCCAGAGGAAGAAAGGGGAATCATTATGTTGTTTCACAGAGGAACCCTTAAAAGCCCACAGCAGAGGGCTCACCATGGCAGCCCTTGGGGAATAAAATCTTACCCAAATTTGTTGTTTCTTTGGAAGCCTTTCTTTAAGTCTTTAGACATACAACCATTTTTTAGGTAGCAGATGCCTCTTTACTTGGCTGGGTGGGCAGATAAAATTTTTGAAGAATCAGCTAGGCTCAGCGCCTGTAGCACTGTGGTTACAGCGCCAGCCACATACACCAAGGGTGGCAGGTTCAAACCCAACCTGGGCCAGTTAAACAACTGCAACAAAAAAATAGCCAGGTGTCATGGTGGGCACCTGTAGTCCCAGCTACTTGGGAGGCTGAGGCAACAGAATCGCCTAAGCCCAAGAGTTTGAGGTTGTTGTGAGTTGTGATGCCACAGCATTCTTTCGAGGGTGACACAGTGAGACTGTCTCAAAAAGAATGAATTAACTGATATGTTTTCTTTCCACCTATCCCTTCACCTCAGGCACCCAACAGACAGACACACGTGCACACACACATATCCGGATGTCTTTCCACCCTGAGGCTTTTCCTCTCTGGCCCAAATACCTGGGGCCTAATCCCATCTCTGGCTGCTTCCTGGCAGGGTATAGCAGTCTCACCTAGAGAGGCAAAGATTCCTGCGGCAAACTCTCTGCAGAGAAGCAAGGGACAACGCTGGAAGAGTGGCCGGGATCAGCTTACGAAACCTGTGTATGCCACGTGAAAGGTTTTCTCCTGATCTGATAGACCGTGAGGTGGCCAGAGAAGTCTGTAAAGGGGAAATGACATGAGCAGGTTTAGTGGTTAGAAAAGACTCTGGCTGAACTGCAGAGAATGGGGGGGAGGAGAGAGTTAGCAGCTGGTAGAGCAATGACCAAGCCACGGTGAATGTCAGAGGGAGAGATGCTGTTGGCTTGACCTTGGGTGGCTCCAGAGAGGACTGAAAAAAGGCAATGGATTCAGTAGGAAAAAAAATAGAAGATTCGAAAGACTCTGGCTGTGGGAAAATAGAAGAGAGATTTGAAAGACTCTGGCTGTGGGGATGGTGGAGAGATAGGGGGGCTATGTTGAGGTTGGGAAGGAGGAAGTGGGTCAGGGGAAATCCAGGAAAATGACATTTCTGGCTTGAGAGCTATAGTAGTCTATCCGGGGTTGGGGGGGCATGGAAACTGTGGAGGAGAAGAAATGGCAAGGTGCACTTTGGGTTTGCTGAGTTAAGGAGCTTGGGGGACATGCAGTGGACATGCCCCACAGTGAACTGGTGACCACATCTGGAGTCAGGGAAGGACTTCGGCTGAAGATGGGGACCTGCAGGCCACATGGTGATAGCAGCCAGAAGCAGGAGACTCCTGTGGGTTTATGCCTAAACAAACGTCCCAAACACAGCCTCTCTGTCCTCTACACTGTCACTACATTAATCTTTCTTTCTTTCTTTTTTTTTTTTTTTTTTGAGACAGAGTCTCACTTTGTTGCCCCTATACAGTGCTGTGGCGTCATAGCTCACAGCAACCTCAGACTCTTGGGCTCAAGTGATTCTCTTGCCTCAGCCTCCTGAGTAGCTGAGACTTCAGGCGTCAGCCACAATGCCCAGCTATTTTTAGAGACAGGGTCCCGCTCTAGCTCAGGGAATCCACCCACCTTGGTCTCCCAGAGTGCTGAGGCATGAGCCACCACACCCAGTCTTCATTAATCTTTCTAAGGCACAGCATGGACCTGAGTACCCTACTGATGTGTACAACCTTCACTGGCTTTTAAAATGTGTAATGTAAGCATTCTTTTGAGGGAAGGACTTCAGCTGAAGATGGGGACCTGCAGGCCAGATGGTGATTCTAGAATCATTTTTCTCTGTGTACAAATACCCTACACTCCTTACAAATTAAACTGCATCTTTTCTTGAATATGCTTTAATCTGCATGCTTATTCTCTTCTTCATGCTCAGAATTCATCTCCTATCTATTCCTATTGAAAACCCATTCACTTTTGGGTGGCACCTGTGGCTCAGTGGGTAGGGCACCGGCCTCATATACTGAGGGTGGTGGGTTCTAACCTGGCCCCGGCCAAACTGCAACAAAAAAATAGCTGGGCATTGTGGCGGGTGCCTGTAGCTACTTGGGAGGCTGAGGCAAAAGAATCGCCTAAGCCCAGGAGTTTAAGGTTGCTGTGAGCTGTGATGCCATGGCACTCTACCGAGGGTGACAAAATGAAATTCTTTCTGTTTCTAAAAAAAAAAAGAAAGAAAGAAAGAAAAATAAAACCTATTCATTTTTGAATCAAAAAGACTATTTCTTGATCAAACATGAGTGATCTTTCGGGTTCTTTCTTATACATCTTTGAACTATGATTAGATGATATTTTTTCTCTGAGATCCCCCTCCACCCACCCCCACCACATGCCTTGTGACTCCCCTATCCTCCAAAACTGCTAGGGCCAAATGCACACAATATATCTCCAGGAAGGGACACCTGGGCAGAATGCAGAAAACAAAAAAGCTGGGTCCTGGCTTTTGACTTTCAAAAGTCAAAGAAGTGAAGTTAGAAATGCCAAGACTTTTGAGTTTACATTTTACACAAGAAATAATCGATTTGGAAGACTAGATTAAAAACCAGGGTTCTTTACCCCAGATTACATGAAGATTCTCTAGACTGGAGGAAAGGGCGTTGGAAGGAATATGATGAGGGAGAGAGGTTTTTGGTGGTCAGAACTGGAGAACCAGCCCCAGGGGACCACTCAGACAGAGGAGGAGTCAACCTCCAGGGATCAGGCAGGCTCAGCTGTGGTGACTTCAGTCTCCCTCCCGGCAGGTCTCTATCCCTCCACCACACCAACCACCCTTCCTGTTGGATCATGGCTATCAACTTTTGCCAGTTCCCAGAGACTTCGTACAGTCTCTGTGTGGGTCACTCATGTGAACATGTTCTTTTCCAACAGCCTGGTTCTCTATTGTGGTTCTAGTTATAAGCCCCAAGATACAGGGTGGGGGCCCAGACATCCAGAGCACTGCTGGTGATGTGAACTCCTCCCCACTTTGTGTCTGCACTTCTGGACATCACGTGGAAATGCCACAGAATCTCCCTCCTGTAGCAGTACGTGCTGCTCCGTCGTTCTCTGTTGGCATGAGGCTGCAATCTTTCTATTACTATGGGTACCTTCCATTTGCTTCCCCAGATACGCTCTGCACTTGTCTCCAAGCTGCTGGTCAGTGTTGGCTTCAGGCTTCCGGCTTCCTGTTGGGTTCAGCCAATGGGACAGGAACTCGGAGGGCAGGGGAAGGTGAGTCATGGTGTTACTCTCCTCGCTGCCTCCTGGCTGGGTTGCCCCTTCTGACTGCTCCTCTCACATGAGCCCTCCTTAAACTCATCTCTCCTTCGGTCCCTGTAACTCTCCCTTGTCTCTTCCAAATGAAGGTGGTAATGATTGCTATGTTATTATGGCCTCAGGATAGTACCGCACTTAGTTCTTTTTCCCTATGCTCCACCTATATCTTCATAACTAGTGTTTTTATTTATTTATTTTTTGAGACAGAGCCTTAAGCTGTCCTCCTGGGTAGAGCTCTGTGGCATCACAGCTCACAGCAACCTCCAACTTCTGGGCTCAAGTGAGTCTCCTGCCTCAGCCTCCCAAGTAGCTGAGACTACAGGAGCCCGCCACAGAGCCCAGCTATTTTATGGTTGCAGCCATCATTGTTGTTTGGCAGGCCTGGGCTGGATTTGAACCCCCCACCTTAGGTGTATGTGGCTGGCGCCTTAGCCACTTGAGCCACAGGCTCGGAGCCACTAGTGCCTTTATTAACCCTTCCTTCTGACTCCTGGAACCCTGTTGTAGGTTGTATCTGCCAAAGATGGTTACAATAGTATCTGTTATCCCATAGCCCCTCTTACAACAGTGACTTTGACCTTTAGGAGGCCACAGTTTATTCTCAACACTGTCACTTCTCAAGTAGTCACAAAAGATGATACTGTTTCTGCCTGATTCTCTGGGACACTTGCCTTTGGAGCCCTGAACCATCATGTAAAGACTTTGTCCTGAGACTGCCATGATTTTTTTTTTTTTTTATTGTTGGGAATTCACTGTGGGGACACAGAACCAGGTTACATTGATTGCTTTTGTTAGATAAGAACCCTCTTATAATTGCCTCTGTCCCCTAAAAGGTGTACCAGACCCTTTGTCCCCCCACCCCTCCTTCCTTCCCTTTCTTAGCTCTCCCCACCCCCTACCTCCCACTGTGTATTAGGACCTTAATTGTCCTCATATCAGAATTGAGTACACAGGATTCTTGTTTCTCCATTCTTGTGATGCTTTACTCAGAATAAAGAGACTGCCATAATTTCAGGAAGCCCAAGCCAGCCCAGGTGGAGAGACCACATGCAGAGTTCCTGAGACAGTGAGATTCCTGGCCAGCTCCCAAGTGCTTCAGCACCCCCATGTGACCACAACCTCAGGAGAGACCAAGCCAGAATTGCCCAGCTCAGGCCTCCCTGAATTCCTGTGCCACAGATACCATGAAAGATACTAAAATCATCATTATTGTTTTGAGCTGCTAAGCTGGAGTAATTTGTTGGCAGCAATATATAACTAGGGTAGATATGTTACAGAAACATCTGGAGATGCACGTCTAAAGAGGCAAACAGAAGATGTCCCTCTGGGCTGTGCATTTCCCACGATGAAAAAAATCATACCTTACTGTATTCCCTAGGGTCGCTGCCACACAACAATCCCTTCATGAGGATTTGCAACTGGGTTCAAAGGATGGGACTAATTTGAGTTTCGGTCTTCAAGGAAGATTGGGTTGTTTGTTCACTTGAGGAATAAAATGGGGAACATTGCATCACTGTCTGCAGGAAGGCCAGACTGTGGATTCTACTTCTCCCTCTTACAAGGGTGCCTCTTTGAACCCCGCTTGCCAAGACTGGATATCCTTCAGATTTAAAGTATTCTTTTAAAATAATATTTGCATTAAGAAGGTGAACAATAAAGGTACCAAAACATGATGGGTATTCCCGAAGACTTACCTAAGCCCCATGCTAAGTATGGCCTTCTGATTCCTCTCATTTGTTCCTGTGTATTTTGTCAGTTCAAGGCAAGAAATAAACCTTTCCCAAACTGGAAATTGAGTAAGATGTGGGGGGAAAAGGCCACTGCCTGGATCAGAGACGATGGATTTGGAAACTGGGTATGCCAGAAATTTCCTGGAAAGTTTATTTTTTCTGAGTTTTAAGCCTGACTTCAGACCATTAGCGCTCTTGGATAATGCCGGTTTGTTCAAACATGTAAAGAGCCAGCTGTCCCTAGAAGTGAGGTTATCTCTTGCCAACTGAGTGCTCTGTGGTCTGGCTCACCTATACGCTTGAACACCTAACTTTTAAAGCAAATTGTAAGTAAAGGTCAGAGAGATGGTATGTTGCCCAGATTCGATATGAGCTCATCTAGACCAGTGCCTTCCCCAGAGCGTGTGTGAACCTGCAGATTTTGCCTCGGGCTATGTGGAAGAGGACTGAGATTCTGCAGTGCTCATACCGTCCTGGGTGAGGCTAATGCTGGTCTACTGATCACACTTTGAGGGCCCTGTCCAGAGGCCTGGCTTGCTCACTCCAGAGAGGTCTCTGCCTGAGGCACCTCCAAGGGGCTGTCTTCTCATTGGGTCTCAATGAGTACTCTCCCAGTACTCTGGGAGGCCAAGGCAAGTGGATTGCTTGAGTCTGAAGCAAGAGTGAGACCCTTTCTCTTCTAAAAATAGAAAAAACTAGCTGAGCATGGTGGCAGGTGCCTATAGTCCCAGCTATCCAGGAGGCTGATTGAGGCAGGAGAATTGTGTGAGTCCAAGAGTTTGAAGTTACTGTGAACTATCATGACGCCATCACACTCATGGATGATGGAGTGGGATTGTCTCAAAAACTACACTAAACTAAAATAATAAAATAAATAGTTTTTATTGGTTTCAAGAATCTTCTAGTAAAATAGAAATGCCCTTGGGTTAGGGTGGGGTACAGAGAGGGGTGCCACCTGGATTTGGGCAGCAAATGTGTCATACTATTGTTAAAGGAAAAACTCATCCAAACACTGCCAACTTTCTTTTTTTTTTTTAGGCGGAGCCTCAAGCTGTCCCCCCTGGGTAGAGTGCCATGGCATCACAGCTCATAGCAACCTCCAACTCCTGGGCTCAAGCGAGTCTCCTGCCTCCGCCTCCGAAGTAGCTGAGACCACAGGCGCCGGCCACAATGCCCGGCCATTTTTTGGTTGCAGCCATCATTGCTGTTTGGTGGGCCCGGGCTGGGGATTCGAACCCGCCACCTTAGGTGTACGTGGCTAGCGCCTTAGCTGATTGAGCCACAGGCGCCGAGCCCAAACACTGCCAACTTTATCCAAGAGGAGCCAGGTGATAGTGCAAGGACCATATGACAGGATCTCGCAGTGAGGTAGAGAGACTGGACTAGACCCCAACCTCAGCAAAG
>CAUYQV010026582.1:0-12717 GCA_963574575.1 Galagoides demidoff | reverse complement strand
GAATTAAATGAAATAGAAAACAAAAGGATTATAGAACAGATCAATAAATCAAAAAGTTGGTTTTTTGAAAAGGTTAATAAAATAGATAAACCTTTGGCCAACCTAACCAAGAAAAAAAGAGTAAAATCTCTAATCTCATCAATCAGAAATGGTAAAGATGAAATAACAACAGATCCCCTAGAAATTCAAAAAATCCTCAATGAATATTGTAAGAAACTTTATTCCCAGAAATATGAAAATATGAAAGAAATCGACCAATACTTGGAGCACTAAGCACTCCCAAAACTTAGCCAGAATGAAGTGGAAATGTTGAACAGGTCTATATCAAGTTCTGAAATAGCATCAGCTATAAAAAATCTCCCCAAAATAAAAGCCCAGGACCAGACGGCTTCATTCAGAATTCTACCAAACCTTTAAAGAAGAACTAGTACCTATATTATTCAGCCTTTTCCGAAACATTGAAAAAGACAGAATATTACTCAACACATTCTGTGAAGCAAACATCACCTTGATTCCCAAACCAGGAAAAGACACAACAAGAAAAGAAAATTATAGACCAATATCACTAATGAATATTGATACGAAAATATTCAACAAGATCCTAACGAACAGAATCCAGCAACACATCAAAAAAATTATACACCACAATCAAGTAGGTTTTATCCCATGATCTCAAGGATGGTTCAACATACGTAAATCTATAAATGTAATTCATCACATAAACAAATTAAGAAACAAAGATCATATGATTCTCTCAATCGATGCAGCATCCTTTCATGATCAGAACACTTAAGAAAATTGGTAGCAAACCCACAGCCAATATTGTAATCAGTGGCGTTAAATTGGAATCATTCCCACTCAGATCAGGAACCAGGCAAGGTTCCCCATTGTCCCCATTGCTATTTAACATTGTAATGGAAGTTCTAGCAATTCGAGAAGAAAAGGCAATTAAGGGTATCCATATAGGAACAGAAGAGATTAAACTTTCACTTTTCACAGGTGATATGATTGTATATCTGGAAAACACCAGGGATTCAGCTAAAAAACTCTTAGAAGTGAAAAAGGAATATAGTGGCATATCAGGATACAAAATCAACACTCATAAATCTGTAGCCTTTATATATACCAATAGCAGCCAAGCTGAAAAAACAGTCAAGGACTCTATCCCATTTAAAGTAGTGCCAAAGAAGATGAAATATTTGGGAGTATACTTAACAAAGGATGTGAAAATCTCTATAAAGAGAAATATGAAACTCTAACAAAAGAAACAGCCAAAAATGTTAACAAATGGAAAAATATACCATGCTCATGGCTAAGAAGAATCAGCATTGTTAAAATGTCCATATTACCCAAAGCAATATACAATTTTAACGTAATCCCCATTAAAGCCCCACTGTCATACTTTAAAGATCTTGAGAAAATAATACTTTACTTTATATGGAATCAGAAAAAACCTCAAATAGCCAAGACATTACTCAGGAATAAAAACAAAGCAGGAGGAATCACGTTATGAGATTGCAGACTATACTATAAATCGATAGTGCTTAAAATAGCATGGTATTGGCACAAAAACAGAGAGGTAGATGTATGGAACAGAATAGAAAACCAACAGATGAATCCAGCTACTTACCGTTACCTCATCTTTGACAAACCAATTAAAACATGGAGTGGGGAAAAGATTCCCTATTTAACAAATGGTGCTGGACAAACTGGCTGGAGACCTCTAGAATTCTGAAACTGGATCCACACCTTTCACCATTAACTAAGATAGATTCTCACTGGATTAAGGACTTAAACTTAAGACATGAAACCATAAAAATACTGGAAGAAAGTGCAGGGAAAACACTTGAAGAAATCAGCCTGGGTGAATTTTTTATGAGATGGACCCCACGGACTATTGAAGCAACATCAAAAATACACTGTTGGGACCTGATCAAACTAAAGAGCTTCTGCACAGCCAAGAACACAGTAAGTAAAGCATGCAGACAGCCCTCAGAGTGGGAGAAAATATTTGCAAGCTATGTCTCCGACAAAAGTTTAATAACCGAATCCATAGAGAGCTCAAACACATTAACAAAAAAAACCCAAGTGATCCCATGGCAGGGTAGGCAAAGGACTTGAAGAGAAATTTCACCAAAGAAGATAGGCGTACGGCCTATAGATATATGAAAAAATGCTCACCATCCTTAATCATTAGAGAAATGCAAATCAAAACTACCTTGAGATATCACCTAACTCCAGTAAGATTAGCCCATATCACAAAATCCCAAACCCAGAGTTGCTGGCATAGATGTGGAGAAAAAGGAACACTTATACACTGCTGGTGGGAATGCAAACTAATTTGCTCCTTTTGGAAAGATGTTTGGAGAACATTTAGAGAACTAAAAATTGACCTACCATTTGATCCTACGATTCCTTTATTAGGTATATACCCAGAAGATCAAAAATCACCTTACAATAAAGATATTTGTATCAGAATGTTTATTGCAGCCCAATTCATAATTGCCAGGTCATGGAAGGAGCCCAAATGCCCACTGATCCACAAATGGATCAATAAACTGTGGTATATGTACACCATGGAATACTATGCAGCCCTTTACCCTGCAGGTAAAGAAAGATGGAGACTTTACCTCCTTCATGTTTACATGGATGGAACTGGAAAATGTTCTTCTTAGCAAAGTATCATAAGAATGGAAGAAAAAGAATCCAATGTATACAGCCCTATTATGAAACTAATTTATAGATCTCAAATGAAAGCTACAACCTAATTCTAGCCTAAGAATATGGGGTAGGAGAGGGAAAGGGAGAAGGGCAGATGGGTAGTGGGAGGGTGACTGGAAAGATTACTTATATGGTCTGTCTAACAAGGGTACAAGTGAACTTTTCTAGAATTAGAGTATAAATGTTTTAACACAATAAATAAATGACACAAAGTCTATGTTAACCAGTTTGATGAAAATATTTCAAATTGTATATAAAAACACTACACTGTACCCCATGTTTGCATTAATGTATACAGCTATCATTTAATAATAAATAAAAAAAGGGTTGATAACACTGTTTTGTTGGGTTTATGACATGTACATACGTGAGATATACATATGACAATAATGAATGAGGAAAAGGACTTAAGCATAGTTTATATGTTACTGGAATTTATTAGAGTTTAGTTTCTATTTTACTGGAATTAAGTATTATTTTGATGTAGATTGTAAGTTAAGATGTAGTCTCCAGAGTAATTGCTAAGAATTTAACTCCAGAAATGTAAAAAATATAAAAAATCAGAGGGATTAAAATGGTATGCTGGAAATACCACAGAAGAAAGCAGTAAAGGATTAACAGATGAACAAAAAAATGACACAAATAGAAAATGAGTACCAAAATGGCCAGTGTAAATTCAATCATATTAATAATTAAGTAGCAAAATGGCCAGTGTAAATCCAACCATATTAATAATTCATGGACTGAATTTTTCTACTTAACAGACAAGAGATTAACAACTGGATAAAAAAGCCACACTCAACTATATGCTGTCTCTAAAAGATATACCTTAGATTTAAAGACAGAAATAACTTGAAATTTAAAAAGTGGGCAAAGATAAAAAACAGTAACAATAAGATCTAGAATCATTATATTAATATCAGGCAAAACAGATTTTAAAAGAAGTTTTACCAAAAAAATAGGGACATAATGATAAAAGATCAGTACATAAAGAAGATATAGCAGTCGTAAATGTATATGCATCTAACAATACTATTCCAAAATGCATGAAGTAAAAACTGTAAAAGGAGAAATGACAGTTATATGATAGTTATTGGAGATTTAGACAGCCCATTCTCAATACCTGATTGAATAACCAACTAGACAGAAAATGAGCAAGGCGATAGAACATTCAAAACATTATCAATCAACTTAACCTAACTGTCCTATATAGAAAACTCCAACCAGTGACTGCAGAATAACAGAAAGAAATCTTGGAAAACCCCAAATGTTTGGCATTTAAGCAAACTTTTGTAATAACTCAAGGGAAATTTTAGATATTTTAACTGAATGAAAATGAAAATACAACTTAAATGAATTATTATATGTGTAGCTAAAGCAGTGCTTCAAGGAAAATTTCTTTTCTTTTTTTTTTTATTGAATGGTAACTATGTACATGAATGCACTTCTGGGGTACAGTGTGGTGTTTTCTATCTTTGAATTTACATACCAGAAAAAGGGAAAAGACTCATTTCCATTTCTTAAGATTCTAGTTAAGAAAGTAGAAAAAGAAAAGCAAACCAGATCAAGAGCAATCAGAGGAAGGAGACAAAGAATAGCAAAAATTAAGGAAACAGAAAAATATTAGAGAAAACTCAATTAAACTAAAAGTTGGTTCTTTGCAAAAATATGCAACATTGACAAAACTTTATTTAACTGACTAAGGGGTGGTGAATAGGGCGCCGACCCCATATGCCAAGGATGGCAGGTTTGAACCTGGCCTCGGCCAAATTGCAATTAAAAAAAAAAATAGCTGGGTATTGTGGCTGGTCCCTGTAGTCCCAGCTACTTGGGAGGCTGAGGCAAAAGAATGGCCTAAGCCCAAGAACTGGAGGTTGCTGTGAGCTGTGACTCCACTGCACTCTACTGAGGGCAACAAAGTGAGACTCTGTCTCTAAAAAAAAAATATATATATATATTTAACTGACTAAGAACACAAATTACCAACATCAAAAGTGACATTTCCACCAGTCTTAAGGAATTTAATAGTCCAAAAACATTATGAGTAACTTGAATGCCATCAAATTAGCCAAATGAGATGAAAGGGACAGATCCCTTTTAAAGAAGAAATTACAAGAAAGATACAAATTACCAAAACTGAGTTTAGAACAAATAGAAAATACAACTAGACATATAACAAATAAAGAAATTGAATTAATAATTTAAAATCTTCCACAAAGAAAATCTTAGGGTCAGATTTGGTGAATTCTTTCAGTTATGAAAGAAATTATATTAATTCTTCAGTTTTATTTTCAAAAAACAGGCCCATTTTATTAGGCCTTGATTAGTCTGATTCCAACACCAAGCAAATGCATCTCAAGAAAAGAAAACAGCAGATGAATATGCCTCTTGAAAATAAATGTAAAAATTCTTAATAAGATAGTATTAGCAAACAAAATTCAATAACATAAAAGGGATTATATACTGTGAGTAAGTAGGATTTGTCTAAGAAATGCCAAGTTGGTTTAATCAGAAAATCAATTAATGTAATACGTTATATTAAGAGAATAAAGGACAGAAACCACATAACATCTCAGTAGGATCAGCAAAAACATTTGTCAAAATTCACCTCACATTTTTGCTAACAACAACAAAAAATCTCTCAGCAAACTAGGAATAGGAGGAAACTTTCTCCATCTGATAAAAGTAATTTTTAAAAAAGACCTACAGATAACATCATATTCAATGGTAAAAGACAGAATGCTTTTCTGCTAAGATTAGGAGCAAGGCAAGGGTATTGGCTGTCATCTTATTACCACTTCTATTTATTATTTCATAGATGGTGTTAGCCAGAGCCCATAGACAAGAAAAAGAAAAGACATTCATATTATAAAGGAAGAGTAAAGCTGCCTTTATTCACAGATAACATGACTATATATGTAAAAACTCCTAGGAAATATACAAATGTATTACAAGAACCAATAAACAAGTTTATCAGGGTTGCAGAACACAGGATCCATATCCAGAAATCAATTGTATATCTAGGTACTAGCTATGAACAATCCAAAAATGAATAGATTATTCACAATTGCATCAAAAAGACTAAAATATTTAGGAATACATTTAACAGAGCAGTATAAGATTTACACATGGAAAACAAAGCATTGCTGGACAAAATTACAGATTTAAACAAATGAAAAGGTATACCTTGTTCTTGGATTGGAAGAATCAGTATTTGTTTTAAGGCAGTGATTCTCCCCAAATTGATAAATAGATTCAATGCAATCCTCACGAAAATCCCAAGGTGTTTGGTTTGGTGTTGGGTAGAAATTGACAAGCCAATCCTAAATATGTATGAAAATGCAAAGGATCTAGAGTAGCCTGAGTAATTTTTTTTTTTTTATTGAATGGTAACTATGTACATTAATGCACTTCTGGGGTACAGTGTGGGGTTTTCACATGCAATCCGAAATACTTCCATCAAACTGAACCTGAGTAATTTTGAAAGCAAAGAAAATATTTGGTGGAATTACATAAATTCATATAAATCTATATTAATATAGTTAGTATAGTATTGGCACAAAAGAAGACTTATAGATAAATGGAACAAAATTTGTCAGTTCAGATATAAACTCCCATTTTTAAGGTGAGTTTACTTTTGACAAATGTAACACTATTTCAATTGAAACACTTGAAACACTTGCAACACTTATTCAATTGAAAAAGACAAGTCTTTCCAACAGTTGGTACTAGAATAAGTGGATATGTATATGAAAGAAAAACTCTTAAATATGAACTTTAACTGGAGAGAAAAGTCAACTCAAAATGAATCATAATTTTGAATATAAATTCTAAAATTCTAAAACTTCCTAGAAGATTTTAAGTAGGCAAGCAATTCTTAACTATAACACCAAAAGTAAGAGCCATGACAGAAAAAATGATAAATCAAGTTTTATTTAAATTAACATTTAGACTTTAAAAAACACCACTAATAGTGGAAAGACAAACCACAGACAAAAGTAAAAGAAATATTAATGTTAATAAGTCATATATTTGATAAAGGATTTATATCTGGAATAATAAAGAATTCTTATAAATTCATAAAAAGGCAAATAACCCATTTAAAAAGTGAGTAAGGAGCCGGGCACGATGGCTCACACTTGTAATCCTAGCACTCTGGGAGGCCAAGGCGGGCGGATTGCCTGAGCTCACAGGTTGGAGACCACCCTGAGCAAGAGTGAGAATCTGCCTCTAATAATAGTTAGGTGTTGTGGCAGGCACCTGTAGTTCCAGCTACTTGGGAGGCTGAGGCAAGAGAATTACTTAAGCCTAGGAGTTTGAGGTTGCTGTGAGCTATGACAACATGGTACTCTACTGAGGGCAACAAAGTGAGACTCTGTCTCGAAAAAATAAATAAACAAAAAATAAAAAAATGGGTAAGACACTTGAATAGAAATATTTGACCAAAGAAGATGTATACATGGCAAGTGACCATGTGAAAAGGTGCTCAGCCTCTTAATGGGCACAATGAAAGGGTATGTGGCATACCTCTTGGGTGCAGGACATAACTGCAATGGGGACTTTGCCTAACAAATGCAAACATTATAATCTAAATGTACCCTCACATTAATGTGAAATAAAAAATAAAAGGTGCTCAATATCATAGGTCAGTAGGGAAATGCAAATTAAAACCACAATAATATAGTATAACCAGCACCCTCATTACTGTGATAATTTGAAAGACATGATACCAAGCATTGACAAAGATTTGGAGGATCTGGAACCCTCAGGTGCTGATGGGAGTATATAATGGTATAGCCACCTTAGAAAACATTTTGTCAATTTCTTACTTTAGAAACTTTAGTGTACAGCCAGCAATTTCATTCTTAGAAATTTGTAAAAGAAAAATGAGAATATGTGTCTACATTGAGACTTATACACAACTATTTATAGCAGCATTATATGTAATAACCTAAAACTGGAAAATATCCAAATGTCCATCTATTAATGGATAAGCAAAATGAAGTATATTCATGCAGTGGCATTCGTTTTAACAATAAAAGGGAGCAATATACTGAATACTGATAGATCTGTTACATCACTAAAAGTAGGTGAATTTTTTTCTGTAAAAAGCCACATAGCAAATATTTTAGGCTTTGTGGGCCATAAAATTTCTGTGGCAACGCAGGCACAATTTGGTCTATTGCGCTTTGCTTTATTGCTCTTTGAAAATGTCTGTGTTTTTCACCCGTTGAAGGTTTGGGGCACACCGGTGTTAAGCAGTGCAGCTGGTACCATTTTTCCAACAGCATATGCTCACTTTGTGTTACTGTGGATAATCTTAATATTCAAACTTTCATTATTATTATATGTTATGTTGATCTATGATCAATGATCTTGGATGTTACTACTGTAATTGTTTTGGTGTCACAAACCACACCCACATAGGAAAGTGAACTTATTCAATAAATGTGTGTGTTCTGACTGCTCCAGTGACCTATTCTCTGGTCTCTCCTCCTCTCCTTGGGCTTCCCTATTCCCCACGAAACATCAGTATTGAAATAAACCAATTAATAACCCTGTAGTGGCCTCTAAGTGTTCAAGTGAAAGGAGATGTCACAGTTCTGTTACTTTAAATCAAAAGCTAGAAATGATTAAGCTTAGTGAGGAAGGCATGTGAAAAGCTGAGACAGACCAAAAGCTAGATTTCTTGTACCAAACAGCCAAGTTGTGAATACAAAGGGAAAGTTCTTGAAGGAAATTGAGAGTGCTACTCCAGTGAACACAAGAATGATAAGAAAACAAAACACCCTTTTGGTGAAATGGAGAAAGTTTGAGTAGTCTAGAAAGATCACACCAGCTGTGACACCCTTAAGCCAAAGCTTAATCCAGAGGAGGAGTCTAACTCTCTTCAACTCTACAAGGGCTGAGAAAGGTGAGGAAGCTGCAGAAGAAAAGTTTGAAGCTAGCAGAGTTTGGTTCATGAGGTTTAAGGAAAGTAGTCATCTCCATAACATAAAAGTACAAGGTGAAGCAGCATGTTCTGATGCAGAAGCTGCAACAAGTGATCCTGAAGACTTAGCTAAAATTATTGATGAAGGTAGCTGCACTGAACAGCAGACTTTCAGTGTAGATGAAACAGTCTTCATTTTGAAGAAGGTGGCATCTAGGACTTTCGTAGCTAGAGAGAAAAAGTCAATGCCTTGCTTCAAAGGACAAGCTGACTCTTTTTAGGGTCTAATGCAATTAATGATTTTAAATGGAAGTTGGTGCTCATTTGCCATCCTGAAAATCCTATACTAAATCTATTCTGCCTGGTGTCTATAAGTGGAACAACAAAGCCTGGTTCACAGTTACATATGTTTTACAGAATGGTTTAGTGAATATTTTAAGCCCACTGTTGAGACCTACTGCTCAGAAAAAAAGATTTCTTCAAAATACTACTGTTCATTGACAGTGCACCTGGTTATACAAGACTTCTAATGGAGAGAAACAAGAAGATTAATGTTGTTTTCATCCTGGCTAACACTGTGTTCATTCAGTAGCCCGTGGATTAAGGAATAAATTTGACTTTCAAGTCTTAGTATTTAAGAAATGGCCAGGTGTGGTGGGTGGCTCATACCTGGAATCTTGGCACTCTGGGAGGCTAAGACCAGTAGATTGCTTAACTGAGGAGTTTGAGACCAGCCTGAACAAGAGCAAGACCCTTGTCTTTACTAAAAAATAGAAAAATACTGGGCATAGTGGCACATGTTTGTAGTCCCAGCTATTTGGGAGGCCAAGGCAAGAGGATTGCTTGAACCCAAAGTGTTTGCGGTTGCTGAGAGTTATGATGATGTCATGGCCCTCTACCCAGGCTAACAGAGTGAGACTCACTCTCTCTCTCTCTCTCTCAAAAAAAAAAAAAAAGTAAATTGGAAATCTTCTGGAAGGGATTTATCATTCTAAATGCCATTTAGAACATGTGTGATTCATAGGAGGAGGTAAAAAAAAAAATCAACATTATCAGAAGTTTGGAAGAACTTGATTCCGACTTACATGGATGACTTGATGGGCCCAAGACTTCAGTAGAATAAAAACCTTATATGGATGTGGTAGAAATACCAAGAGAACAAGAATTAGAAGTGAAGACTAAAGATTTGATTAATATGCCACTATCTCATCATCAAACTTTAAAGGATGAGGAGTGGCTTTTGAAGGATAAGCAAAGAAAGTAGTTCCTTGAGATAGAATTTACATGTAAAGAGGCTGTTGAAATAACAACAGAAGGTTTAGAACAGTATATAAACTTAGCTCATTAAGCAGTAGCAAGGCTTGAGAGGATTGACTCCAGTTTTGAAAGACATTCTGCTGTGGGTAAAATGCTATCAAACAGCATTGCATGCTACAGAGAAGTCTTTTGTGAAAGGAAGAGCCAATGTGTCAGACTTTATTGTTGTCTTATTTTAAGAAATTTTAATACCTGCCCTATACTTAAGGAACCACCATCCTGAACAGTTAGTTGCAGATTATAACTTGCTGAGGGCTAAAATAACCATTAGCATTTTTTAGTAAATTATTTTTTAATTAAGGTATTTCTAATATTCTTTAGGCATAATCCTATTACACACATACTAAGACTTCAGTATAGTATAAGCACAATTTTTATATACCCTAGGAAACCAAAAAATGCAGGTGTGACTCACTTTATTGTGGTGGTTAGAACTGAACCCACAACATCTTCCAGGTATGCCTTCATCACCTCTGCTGTTGAAGTGTAAAAGCAGGCATAGACAGTACAGAAAGAGCATGATTATGTCCCTGTAAAACTGTTTACAAAAACATGTGGCAGTCTGGATTTGGTCTACGGATCATAGCTTTCCAAATCTCGCTTAAATGAAGCCAGATGAATAAGAGTACATGTTATGTGATTCCAGTTACATCAAAATACCAAAAAGACAAATTTATAGAGGAAAAAAAGTCCATTAGTGGTTGCCTGTGACTGGCAAAGTGGTGGTTGGCAACCGATAGACCCGAGGGCAATTTGCAGGGGATGAGGGAGGGGTGAAAAAGTCTCAGAATTAGATTGTGATTATTATTGTATAACTCTGTAAATTGATTAAAACTTACTGAGTTTTATCCTTACAGTGGATTAAGTTAATGGAATGCAAATTATATCTCAGTTAACAACTGAGGAAAAAAGTGAATAGATATAAAAGATCAGTAGATTTTTCATGGTACTTCATGAAGGTATTAAATTCTATATAATGGGAGGTGGGAGGCAAGATGGCCAACTGAAGCCAGCTTTCAGCAGAGGCTCCTGTCCAGAGGGAGAAATAATGACCAGAAATAACCCAATAAAGCGGAAGATTGGAACCTAAGCTGAGAGAGATAGGTTTGCACCACCCCTGCTGTGACACCTGGGTCTCTTAAGGAAACAAATTTCAGGTACAAAACCCATCCTAAAGAGAATGGGAATCCTTACCCCCCAACCAGGAGAGCAGCTTGAGGTGAGTAGAGAACAGAGAACCTTTTGTTTCACCAAAGGGGAGAGAATGACTGAGGGCCAGGACTCCCTCCACTGAGAGACACCACTGCAAGTCCAGGCAGTCCCTTGCCTGGACTGTTGATCTATTATTCTCCCTACCTTCCTGAACTCGCAGTCCACCCCTGCCTCCTCTCCTGACAGTCTGGAAGACTACCCCCTGCAAAATCCAGAGGTTTGGCAGATTTTAGCTAGGGCGAGGCACCTCATGAGCTGTGGGGCAGTTGTGCTGAAACTGTAACTTTAATAGAGGCAGGGAGTCACAATGGGAGACAAACTTGTCCCCTGTTGGAAAGAGCATAGCTCGGGACCCTTGCTACCGATCACTGGGGACCACTATCAGCGCTGCCCCTGGCAATGGTGGCAGCTCCACAGTCCTTCCTACTGGGGTCAAATTGAGCTGCCAGTGGACCCCTGCTGCCTAGATGCTGAAAACCTTTTGAACTCTCCCACCTGATCGGTATTTTTGTCGACTGGGACAATTGGTTTGGAACTCTTGACTGGGCCAATCACCTGGGGACCCACCAAGATTATACCGTGGTTGTGGTGTTGTGGGAGTGTGGGATTCTCCCATTCCAGTTGTTGCCTGTAGGGGAGGTAGGGTGTCTTAGTTGCTTATATATCTCCACAGCTGATATTTCAGCCCAAAGCCACTGATTCACTAGGATTGGACAGAGACTAGCTGAATACCTGTCAACACCATCTACCCCCACCACACTAAGCAGGTGCCTAGAGTTTCAGGCAGTAGTTCTGAATGGGACCTTTATAAAGCCCTAAGGGAAAAGCTGCAATCACCAGTCCCAGTTCTTTGGTAAAGGGCTGGTTAATTACAACTCCAGGAGCCCTCAATTCAACTTCACCTTGCCACCTTCTCTAGCAAAACAGTGAAAAATAATCATGGGGCCGAATCAGTGGAAAAACTCTGGCAACATGAATAATCAGAGTAGATCAACTCCCCCAAGGAATAATCAGAGTAGATCAATTCCCCCAAGGAATGACAAAGGACACACAACAGAAGATCCCATTCATAAATAAATGGCTGAGATGTCAGAAATCAAATTCAGAATTTGGATTGCAAATAAGATAAATAGAATGGAGGTAAAGATGGAATTAGTAATTCAAGGAGTAATTCAAAAGTTGTCTCAAGAATTCAATGAATTCACATGGATAGAGCTGGAAAATGTTCTTCTTAGCAAAGTATCACAAGAATGGATGAAAAAGTATCCAATGTACACACCCCTATTATGCAATTAATTTACACCTTTTATATGAAAGCTATAACCTAATAACAGCCTAAGAATACGGGGAGGGGGGAGGAAGAGAGGAGGGGGAATGGGTGGAGGGAGGGGGAATGGAGGGATCACTTCTGAGGTTTATCTTACAAGGGTACAAGTGAATCTTTCTTTTTTTTATTTTTATCAATGTCTTTTTTTTTAATTAATTGATATCTGTATACATTAATGCAAACATGGGGTATGTTGTGCTGTTTTCAT
>CAUYQV010026579.1:0-19793 GCA_963574575.1 Galagoides demidoff | reverse complement strand
TTTGGCACCCCCTGTACGCAAGGCAATATCTGATTATAAAATAATCTCTGATTATAAGAAGTGTTCTTAAAACAGGATTACTTTAGAGTTCCAAGTGAATAAGCAAAGTCTGGTGAAATCAGTGTCCATAGGAGGTTATATTTCATTCTATTAATGTAGGTTTTCCACCCCTAAAATTCCAACTCTCCTATTGAGCATTAACAGCCTCTGATTGGCCAGTTTCATGGGCTTGCTGCTTCCAACTCTATGGTAAGCTGACAAATATTCCCCAAAGGTATAAGGTCCTAATCCCCGCAACCTGCAAATGTTAACATAAATGGGGAAAGGGCTTTGAAGATGTGATTAAATAAAGGATCTTGAAATAAAAGAATTTTGGATTATCCAAGAGGGCCCTTCTATCCAAGAGGGCCCTTCACACAATCCCACGTATCCTTATTACAGGGGAGCAGTATGAGCTATGATGCACATTGAGGAGAAGGCCTCACAAGGCCTCACAAGAGAATAAATATTTGAAGATGCTGGCTCTGAAGTCTGAAGTGATGTGGCCACAAGCAATGCATCCCAGCAGCTATGAGAACCTGGAAGAGTCAAAGAATTGATTCTCCACCAGATTCTCTGGAGGAACCAGGCCCCTGTCAACATGTTTACTTTGGCCCAGTGATACTGATTTTGGATTTATGGCCTCCAGAACTGTGAGAGAATAAATTTCTGTCATGTTAAGCCACAAAGTTTGTTACAACAGGCTCAGAAAACTAATATGGACCCCATAAACTTGACTTAATGAAAGTAATGGTGCAAAGTACCTTGAGTAAACAGCCACCTATAACTCTTTGTACTTTACTATGTTTCCAGATAGATTTATGGTAGCTTATAGTGATTCACAAAACACAGTAGACATAAAGCTTATGGGCAATTTACTACGTGAAACTATTTTAAATTGCATACAAACTTTATGTCCACCCTGTGGACACCGATAACACAAAAGAAATTATTAAATTGGTAAAAAGGGGAAAAACAGGGAAAGATATAAAAAAAATGGAGTTAACAAGATTTATGCATATATACATATAATAGTTCTTGCCGTGAGTCAACTACAAATTTGGCTTTAAACTAACAATCAACATGCAAAGGAAGATTTCACGTTTCTATGATTCAACAGCCATTAGATAGAAACAAGCCAACTTCACAGAAACACCAAAAAGGATATGAAATTTCTACCCGGAATTCTCCTACCCAGGAGATGTTTTTGGACTATAGCTATGCATGGGATACTCATTACCCACACCCACACCCGTGTAAATGTAACCGTAGCCACTAAATCCAAGTTTGTAAGGCTGTTTACTATATCATAAGTTGATGCTATGTCAAAACCTGATAAAAGCAAATTCTATAGCATAGATTGATAAGATATTGAAGCCTAACTTTTAAAAAAGCAAATTGTATAGGAGGAAAGGGGATGTAAGTCCAACAGGTACCAACTCACTGCTAACTTGCCTTAATTCCAGGGTACATTTTAGAGTATTTATGAAAGGCCTGGAATTATGCCCAGAAAATAAGTACCCTTTTCTCAGCCAGACTATCAAACATCTAATAATTACGTGCTATGCACAATGCCTGTGGGATGTGGCTTGCTCCACGAGCAGATTCTGTACGGAAAGAAATACCCGCAGTGTTTCTCTCTGCCTAGGGAAGTCGAGATGACTACCTACAAGAAGTTTCTGGGCCAAGGGAGAAAGGGCCCCTAACCCTGCCCATGCCGAGCAAGGAAGGCCTCCAGGAGATCCCAATAGACTATTAAAGAAACAGAAGGGAAACAGCAATCGCAGGTGGATGAAAAAAACCACAAGACACACGCATCGCCATTGCTTTAGAGCAGTGGTTCTCAACCGTCCTAATACAGCTCCTCATGTTGTGGTGACCCCCAACCATAAAATTATTTTCGTTGCTACTTCATAACTGTAATTTTGCTACTGTTATGAATCGTAATGTAAATATCTGATATGCAGGATGTATTTAGGCGACCCCTGTGAAAGGGTCGTTAGATCCCCAAAGGGGTCGCGACCCACAGGTTGAGAAACGCTGCATTGGAGCCTTTTGGAAGCATTTCTGTAGCACTCCCAACAAAACAGAGCTCGCGGACACTGCAGGACCGTCCAGGTAAACCAACCTTCCCGCACTTTCCCCAACCCTCTGCCGGCTTAGTCCCCACTGTCAGAGGCGCTAGCCTCACTACGCAGGCGCCAGTCCTAAGCCCTCCCCGGAGGACTCCAAGAGAGTGCGCTAGTACGTCCGGGAGGGTCACTAGAGCTCCGCTCTAGCCGCCAAGCTTCCGTTTCTCTACTGCTCCCGGCAGCAGTCTCCGGCAGAGCTGGGCGCCGGGTAGGGGGCGGGCCTTCCGGGACGAGGGCGCGTGGGGGAGGAAGGTCAGGTCCAGGTAAGACTGTCCCTGACTTTGGGGGGTGTCTGCAGAGAGATGAGGGTTATGGCTGTAGAGATCCTTCTTCGAGGATCTTCAACCTTGTTGAAGTCGCCAAGAATAGGCTGAGTCCGTTTCGTTAATGACAGGTTCAGGAATTTCATGATTCTCGCACACACTTGACCTTTTCCTGCACGAGTTGGGGAGTTTACCAAACGAAGAATGCCAGCGTTTGTGCTGCCGTAATTTCCTCTCTGGAGCAGTTAGTCTCCCACATAAGTTAGCAGTACAGGGCTCAATTTTCCTGTTCACCAAGCGACATGGCCTTCTGCATCGTAGCTTTGTGTGAGGGATGCAAATTAATTTTGTTACCACCTTAAGAAAAATGCAGTAAGATGATATATAAGAAAAGTGTTCGCGTAATGCCCTCCCACTCAAACGTCGTTTGACTTGACAGCCAGGAGCGATCAAGTCGGATACAAGGGGTTGAGAGTTGTTCTTGCTAAACTGAATAAATCTAACACATACTCAGTGCCATTCATGCCTCTGCTACGCAGTGATGTAATTGGTACCAGGCTTTAAAAATAATAAAGCACCCTGTTTAGTGCTTTTATGTCTAGATTGTCTGTTTGGTAACACCTCCATGCCCTGTGTGTGAGCTCCTAGGGTCTTGATGATTGTTAGGGCAGGCAATGAGGTCAGCCTCACAATGCAGAGAGTATCACCCTCTTCATGTAATAGGTAAGAGAACTGGGCAAAGAATGAATACTACTACAAAAGCCATGTGGCCATTAAAAGGCAGAGATTCCAACCAGCTTTTCTACTCCCCAGCTAGTGCTCTCTGCTAACGCTGGAGAAAGCTCTCGCCACAGCAAAGTCTACACACACACAGGCACATTTCAGCACACAGATTTATAGCTGCACAGGCTTCAAAATGTTGGTGTATATCCGAGTTAAGAATTCCTGCGCTTCATCTTTACCCTTCAAAGAGAAAAAGCCAAATCCGAAGCCAGTTAAAATAAACCTGACCTTTTAAATGTATCAGACCTATCAGAAAGATCAAAGAAACTTGCCCTTTTGTGTCAAAGTTAAAACACGGGAATTTTCTTTTTGTGTGGGCTTAATTTGTTTTTGCTTCCCATTTTCAATTCCAGTTAATTTTTCTTCATGATACTTTAGTTTCCCTTAGTTCACATCTAAAGGAAGGTGACATTTTAAAGTAACTGTTTTGCACTCCTTAGAATGATTTCATGTGAATCAAATCTAACCCATAAATTATTTGCCTTTCACTTCACTAACAGTGTCATTTTCTTTCATTTTTGTTATTGACAGATTCTGTAAAGAAACATATAGGGTCCTGAAAAATTATAAGTAAGGCTTTTGAATTTTTCTCAAATTTAAAGCTAGAAAAAAGTGACAATTTGTCAGTCTTAGGACCAGTACTCAAGGACAGCAAAACCTTCTTGCCTGTGTATATAAAAGAAAAAGTGTACCAAGCTCCTCTGTTGCCGTGCCTGTTGGTAATTGTTATAACCATTTTCAGTTTAATCCTGTTTAGTGAGTGGGTTTGTTTTTAGTAAGAGATTTAGGTTTGAAAAGGCCCTTTGTTTGTCATAAAAATCTTTTAAGACTTGTATTTTGTTGTGTAACTATGTTCCAGTAGATTCTGGTGATCTTTTAGTTATATATCTCAGTAATTTGCTACATTCCAAGGTAGGTATGAAGATGAATTAGCATCATGTAATGACTTCAGTGACTACTGTCCTAGTGAATCTCTTCTTCATTGCTACCAGTTAAAATTACCCAGGTGCTGGTGCCCTCTTCTGTTTTTCCCTGGCTGTCAGTCTTTCTAAGTGAGGAAAATCGTTACAGGAATCCTTCCATACCTATGGAGTTTGGGGAGGTTTGTTTGATTTTTAAGAGTCTCAGAATGTTGCCCTCAGTAGAATGCCGTGGCATCACAGCTCACAGCAACCTCAAACTCTTGGGCTTAAGCAATTCTCTTGCCTCAGCTTCCCAAGTAGCTGGGACCACAGGCACCTGCCAGAACGCCCTGCTGTTTTTTTGTTGCAGTTGTCATTGTTGGTTAGCTGACCCAGGCTGGGTTCAAGCCGGCCAACTTCGGTGTATGTGGCTGGCGCCATAACCACTGGGCTACAGGCACCAAGCCTATGGAGTTTGTATCTCTGCTTTTGGACAATTAAATGAGGACAAGGATTAAACAATATGTCTGTGTAGGACATATTCATACCAAACTTACAAACAGGTTTAAGTTTTTCTTTTGTTTTTAAGTTACTATTTACTGAGTACCACTGTCTTACTTCTTATGCCAGGTCCTGCAAGCTTCATTTTCAGAAAAAGGAACTCAAATTTAGGGAAGTTAGGTAACTTTTCACAGTAGCCCAGGTAGTAAGTGATAGAGCCAGTACTCAAACCTAGGCTTCAAGATTCTGTGTTGCCTCTTCATTTTAAAATAAATTGATTTGGGGCAGCGCCTGTGGCTCAGTGGGTAGGGCGCCGGCCCCAAATACCAAGGGTGGTAGGTTTGAAAATTGCCAGGCGTTGTGGCAGGTGCCTGTAGTCCCAGCTACTCGGGAAGCTAAGGCAAGAGGATCTCCTAAGCCCAGGAGTTGGAGGTTGTTGTGAGCTGTGATCCCACGGCACTCTTTTGAGGGTAATAAAATGAGCTCTGTCTCTAAAAAAAAAAGATATGAGTAAAAATAAATTATTTGGAATAAAAATAAAATGATTTGGAATTCAGAACATATTTTTCTGAAAATACTATATAGAATGATACCTAATGTCCCAAAAGTCACCATACGTAGGAAAATGGGAAATTGCAGCTAGATGTACCTTTATTTACAAAATATTCATTACAAAATTTTACAAAGAGTTAGGCAACACATAAAGACTATTTTGTAAACATTTGGTAAAATTTTTACAGCTACAATTTTTCCATTTTTCTGTGTATGGTGACTTTGGGGATACCTTGTAGTTCCAAGACCAACTCACAAATGAATAAGTATGGAAATACTGTGTAATTACAGTAGAAATGTGCTGTGATGCTATTATGGTAATTAAGCAAAACAAAACAATTGATAAAGAAATAGTTTATTGTTTTTTAATCTGGTGTTTGGCATTTAACTTTGAAGAGGAAAGATAAAGCATGGAGTGGAACTTTTTACAGCTTCTGAAGGCAGCTTCTGGTCCTTGGTGAGGGCTTACGAAGTTTATGGCACCGATTTGTTTACACATTAAACTGTTAATGACTTTTTCCTCATTGATGAAAATATAACCCCAGTGCTAACAACCCCACCTCCAACCCATCTTTATCCACATAATGGGAGCTGGAGTTGGGAGAAAAGTGAACTGGGAACTGAGAGTCCCTAATGGGAAAAAAGCAAAAAGGAAGAGCAAAGCTTCTAGGTGATCCCTGGATGGGGGCAGAGAGAGGAATGGACCCTTGGAACTGACAGTTCTCCCATTGCTGGCCTTCAGGTGGCACTGTTGGCCCAAGATTGCTTTGGTGTTTAGCATGGTTAGTGGTTTGAGGTTGAAGTTCTGCTGTTGGTTTGAAATGAGCCTCTTCGTTTTTAATGGATCTTGAAATGGTTATTAAAAGTTCCTTAATTTAAACTCAGGGTTGGTTTGTTTTCTTGCAAAGGCTATTTTGAAATTCACTTGGCACCATTCCTATTTAGGAGGTTTTGGGGTTTTCAAGATAGGTTTATGCCTTTTTCCTGTTTGGCAATCAGCTCTTTTTTCATCACAGCTGTAGTGTGAGGATAGTCTGAGTCAACAAAGGTTCTCTTCTGACTTCAAGCCGTCCCCCGGTTATGAACCAGATAGGTTCTGTAGGTTTGTTCTTAAGTTGAATTTATGTGTAAGTTGCAACAGGTACATTTACCTAGTACATGCAATGTCCTCAGTCCAAAAGTACGAGCTGTATGTCACTCAGATATACTGAGGCTTACTGTAATAGCCTCTGTTCCTAGGTGCAAGATGCATGTAAGTCAGATGTTTATAACTTGAGGACTGCCTGTACTAAAATTTCACGTAAATTTATATATTCTGCCAACAGTAACTCCTACATCTCATCTAGAATGAGAATTACTCTACCAGCAGCATTCTTGATTTTTATGAATCAACTTTTATAGTTTTTGATGTCTGTTAGCTGTAATTTTTTTTTTTTTTTTATACAGAGCCTCAAGCTGTCACCCTGGGTAGAGTGCTGTGGCATCACAGCTCACAGCAACCTCCCACTCCTGGGCTCAAGCGATTCTCCTGCCTCTGCCTCCCAAGTAGCTGGGACTACAGGCACCTGCTGCAACGCCCGGCTATTTTTTGGTTGCAGCTGTCATTGTTGTTTGGTGGGTCCAGGCTGGATTCGAACCCACCAGCTCAGTTGTATATGGCTGGTGCCTTAGCCGCTTGAGCCACAGGTGCCGAGCCTATTAGCTGTAATTTTTATGTAGCATAGATATCATTCTTACCTATTTGAACATTCAGTGCCTCTGAAGAAAAAGTTACGTTTTCAGCTGATAAGAACTTAGCTAGCTTGCATAAAGGCAGAATATATAAGGTATAAAATAAGACAAGTAATCTCACAATTCATACATGCCTTCTATTTAATAATAATATGAAAATAATGAAACTCTTTTGAGCTGTTGTGTTTATTTCTATAGGACTGCTGTCTGTTTGTTTTTCCCCAGTGACTCTCAGTCTCTAGGCAAAATCCAGTTCAGTAACCTAGAAGCCAAATGACCTCATAACTCATTAGCAGTTCTCAGAGCCATCTGGAGCCCTTAAGGAGAACAGTGTTCAAAGGAAGGATAATAAAGACAACAGCATAATTATTCTGCCGTGATTATACCTTTAGATGGCAAGCAGTCAGCGTATTTATTTTGCAAATTGCTTAGGCAGGAGTTTTCTGAAGATATGATGCTAGGGGGTAGGATAACTTACATCCCTGTCCTCTTCACCCAGCCTAGAAATAGGTAAAATATCGATAAATAACCTGGTGAATCACAAGATAGTTCATCATAAAAGGGCAGTGCGGCAAGGAAGTAATGGTATCCAAACACAAAGTCCCAAATTGCAAATGTAAAGCATGCAAAGGAAGTAGCCATTTGGATTGTGGATACTTCTCAGCTCTGAGGCACATCCTGCCAACAACACATAATGATTCACGTGTGGCTTTTCACGTGTGGCTTTTGCTGTGTTTTCATTTTTGTTGTATTGTCATTTTCTAAAGCGTTCATTGGATAATCTTGGAGTTTCTTACATTAACCTGTTTCTCTTTTCATTTTCTGTAGGGATTCTTTCTACTTGCTGGTCAAGAAATGTCTTCACTTTCAGAATATGCCTTGCGCATGTCTCGTCTGAGTGCCCGCCTGTTTGGTGAAGTTGTCAGGCCCACTGATTCCAAGTCCATGAAAGTGGTGAAACTGTTCAGTGAGCTGCCTTTGGCCAAGAGGAAGGAGACTTACGACTGGTATCCAAATCACAACACTTACTTTGCACTCATGGGCACACTCCGATTTCTTGGCCTTTATAGGTAATGACAAAAAACACAAAGAGGGACCTGGGAGGTTTTTTCAATAAATTAGAAAAGGAGAAAATTAGCCTTCCTATCCTTGCAGTTTTATGGCTCTTATAATAAAAGTCCAGGTAGTTCAAAGGGTACAGTTTACAGAGGAAAGGCTTCTTTCAAAATACCCATAATGGGCTAATCAAAAATGACCAAAAAACCCTAAAGCTTAATGAAAAACATGAGAGTTTTTTGTGTTTTTGTTGTTGTTTGTTTGATTTTGGAGATAAAGTCTCACTGTGTCACCCTCAGTAGAGTGCCATGGTGTCACAGCTCACAGCAACCTCAAACGCTTGGTCTTAAGCAATTCTCTTGCCTCAAGCCTCCTGAGTAGCTGAGACCACAGGCACCCACCACAACTCCCGGCTACATTTTGGTTGCAGTTGTCATTGTTTTAGCAGGCCCTGGCCGGGCTTGAACCCACCAGCCTCAGTGTATGTGGCCAGCACCCTACTCACTGAGCTACAGGTGCCATGCCTGAAAGACATGTTTTAACTATGTCTAAAACATGAATAACTGAGCTATACAGAGATATTTAATAATTCACTAATCTAAGAACACTCTAAAAAAGATACAGAGAAAAACTGATCCAAATGCTAAGGAAGAAAATCCCAGAACACCAGGGTTGCCAGGCAGCAGGTTCTGTTATCAGATGAACAGAGTCCTGGCCCCATACCTGATCTGCACTTAGCTGCTGTGTGGGAGCCCTCTCTCTCTTCTGGTGCCAGTTTTGTTGGTGTTCTTATTTCCTTCCCTCTGTTCTGGCATTTTTGTCTAAATAAGCTGGAGTTGGCTTTTAAAGGTAATATGTAAATTACCCAAGCTCTTAACACCATGCATCTATATGTCTGTGTGTGGGAAGTAGGTACTTACAACTATATACTGCTCTAGAAAGAAAAAAGATCAAATACCTATGTGGTTATTTTCTTTAAAAAAATTGTTTTAATTTCCAAACTAACACATGCTCATTACAAAAGAATTCAAATAGTATATAATTGTATAAAGTTAAAAATGTTTAAAAATGTAGCATGTTTTAGTTTTACTTTGGGCAGCAATACAAAAATTATTTAGGACCATCTAGTCTAATGCAGTAAGGTTAGTAGTACAGCCTGGTATTCATTGCATTTAGCTAAAGGTTAGTATGTTCATTTATCCATCAAATATTTCTTAAGTACAGTCCACATGGAGACATTTAAGATGGCACTAAGAGAACAGCAGTAAACAAAATAGAATAAATTTGCGTAGTTATTAGAATATACTTATTCTAATACATTCCGTTATTAGAATGTATAATCTATGACATATTTCAAATATTTGAAATTGCTTTGATACTATCACTATTAGTCTATGCTCAGAAAATAAAACTTTATTATGACTCAGAATAAAATATTAGGAGGCAGATCTTCTGAGTAGAAGATTATAACCCATAACAAAATCACACTCAGATATTTTTAAATTATCTGTTTACAGCTGCTCTCCATTTGTTTGAAAAATAAAGACTTGGCCATCTTTGGAGACTGGGGAAAACAACAGTTATCCATAGAAAAGCAAAATTATTTTCATGTAGTCACTAGTTATGGTAAATGGCACCTCTAATGCTAGGTCTCCTGTGACATTAGGCAGGATGAAACTAGACAATCTTCAACAAAGAAAATACTAGAACATCTCTAAGCTGACACCCAAAGGACTAGAACAGACTGGTCAGCATCAGGAACTTCCATTGAGTACATATGGTGCATGTCTAGACTGTGAAAATTAGGTCTAGTTAAGGAGGTGGTCAGTGGAGGGAAGTGGTCAAATATGGAGGTTTTACCGTATTCAGAGACTTGCAAAAATTCAAAGACATTTCTCAAAAACAACTGATCCATTCAGTTAACCAGGTGCTTAGATTATATCAACAGAGATAAAGCTCTCTACTTTTGTGGAGCTGTCTTTCTGAGGGTTGATGGGAATGAGGGAGGAAGGGAAGATGAGAGGAAAAAAATAATAATAAGTAAATTATGTGAACTTGCTGTGGAAAAAAATATTAGAACTGCCTGAGCAGGATCCAGAGTGCTAACAGGGCCTGTGGTGAGCTGGTAGAGGGTGGGATACAGAATTAAACAAGATAATCATGGTCAGCCTCTTCAAGAAGATGATGAGGTTAAGGAGAGGCATAAAGGTGGCAAGTGAACTTGGGGAGAGCAGAGCAAAGGCCTTGAGGTGCAGGTGTGCCTGGTCTGTTCCAGAAGGAGCATAGGCTACAAAGAGGGTAGTAGGACCAGAGGCTGATCACAAGAAGCTGTGGATCGTAGTAAGGACGATGGCTTTCACTGTGGTGAGCTGGGGAGCCATTTTGCAGGGCTGTGAACAGAGAGGTGATATGATTGGACTCCCCACTGCACTGCTGAGAATTATTTGGAGACATTCACAGCTATCTCAAGGAGTCTATTGTATACTATCCATTATGTTCATGAAATGAAATAGTGTCTATAAAACTAATCTGTTAAAACATCGTGGAGAGTTAAAAATCAGACTCTCTTACATTAGATTCATATACCATTATTATCCACACTTTACAGATGAGGAAACTAAGGTGCAGAGAAGTAAGGTTACCTATCCAAATTCCTAAAGTTAGTAAATGGTAGGGCTTTTTTTTTTAATATTAAATCATAGCTGTGAGAGCTTTCTTTTTGAACCAAGGTTCAAATGGGTTCCAGAGCTTACATGTTGAATCCTATTCCATTTTTTAGGTACTTGATCTTAAGATGTAGATGTTTAATACAATCTAGGCAGTTTTCAGTTTCTGTACCATCCACATACTTAAAGAGCCCTGGCTGCCTTGATCCCTGTACTGTCCGTCTTTTGATTTGACTTCCTTCTGCCTGAGTCTTTCCACGACAGCCTTCTTGTATGAGTCACCCACTGCCACTGAGGTAGCTTCCTCCAGCCCTCTCTCCATTCTCAGAAGATGCTAATTCCAGGGGCAGTCAGAATTTCTGTGTAGCTATTAATACTTTTACCCATTTTTGCTGAGTCTTAATGTTGCAGAGAAATTTAGGGTAATTATTAGTGTTGTATCATAGTTACATAGGTTAACATGGACTGGTCTAGGAACGTTAACTGCATCTTGTGGCTTTGTTTCTGTGAGAAAAAATGGACTCAAACAAAATTTTGCCATACAGGCAACTCCCATATTATAAAAGGTGCTTTCTGTAGGTTTGTTCTCAAGTTGAATTTATATGTAACTTGGAACCAGTATGTTTACCTATTACTTGTAATAGCCTCTGTTCATAAATACAGATTTTGTGTCAATCGAATGTTTATAACGGGGACTGCCTGTGTACCCCATCTCTATGTTGGGGTGCCCTCCACTTTCTATCTGAGCATGTGGCCTGTAACCGTCAAGGGTCGATTACAAGAAGGCCCCAGAGAGCAGTGCTAGGTCCGTGTACCTTCCTGGTCTGGTAAAATACCTGGTTAATTTTTTCTTTCTTTCTTCCTGCAGAGATGAACATCAAGATTTTAGGGATGAGCAAAGGCGTCTAAAGAAGCTTCGTGGCAAGGGAAAACCAAGGAAGGGAGAAGGGAAAAGAGCAACAAAAAGGAAATAGTGTTGGCCCATTGAGAAAGAAAACTTTCTTCCTCAGTAACAGGAAGAAGAAAGCGTATTCATCATCTTTCCTCATAATGGAAGAATGCAGTCTTCCTGAGTGGAGGTTATTTGGAGGAACACATCATCTGTGTGTTAAAGTCAAATCCAGATAAATCATGACTGGCTTCTTGAATACATTCTAACTACAAAATTATTTTCACTTTAGCTTTGTAATCTGAAGTTTACCTAATTCTCTAAAGAAATGAATATGTGAATTATCGTTTAATGACTTTGGGGGGTGGGAATGGGAAGGTGGGGGTGGAAGAAACCTGGGGGTGTGCCTGTCCTTCCTTCCCCCCTTGCCCAGCCCAAACGTCTTTCATCTCTCTGGCCCTTCAACCACTGTTTCCACTACCAAGTTCACAAGCTTTCTCGGCCTCTCCACCTAATCTGAGAAATCTAGGAGGATTAATTTGTGGGATAAAAGTCTGTGCCTAGAAAGGGAGTACTGAATACCTACTGTATGTAAGGTGCAGGGGCCCTGCTGATAGTAGTTAGCAAGAGAAATAGCCCCTCTAGAACCTCTCAGTCTTATGGGAGAGACTAATATCATTTAATTACATACAGTTATATTAAATGCTTCAAAAGACAATGCCAGACTTCTGTACGAGTGTGGTCAGATGGATAGTTGGATCCAGAGAGATAGCCAGAGGCCCAAATCTCATTAGGAAGTTTAAAGAAGGCCTCCCTAAAGAAATGATATTTAAACTGAGCCCTGGAGGATAAATAAGAGTTAGCCAGAAGAAAAATGGTGAGAAAGGTGTTTAAGGCAGAGAGCACGACTTGCAAAGCCCTCAGGCGAGAAGTCATCCTGTTCAAAGAAATGATAAAAGACCAGTGAGTGGTTCACCATCAGCCGTGAGGCAATAGACAGAGGCCACACCATGAAGGGCTTTGAAGTTCTGTGAAAAAGCTTTAACTTCGCCAGAGGTCAGAATATGTGCGATATTATTTCCAGGAGGGATGACTTGTAAAGGTTTGAGTGGTAAGCTACTGATCTTACTGTATTCTAAGCAATGAATTTCCAAAGAGATTGTGAGGGTTTCTTATTCTTGTCAAGAGTTGTTCTGAATCTGTAGCACTGTCCAGTACATTTTTTAAGTACTTTTAAAAATTATTGTGGTAAAATACATAAAACTAAGTTTACCATCTTAATCACGCGTAAGTGTACAGTACAGCAGCGTTAACTCTGTGCACATTATACTTTTTAACCCCTGTTGCTTCCTCTTAAGTGGAGAGAGCAAAGTATACAGGCAAGTGTATGTATAGCAAGCACTCCAGCTACAATTTCCTATCTCTGCTGTGCTGAATGATCCCAGAACTAGAAAGAATCCCAGTACATATGCTTAGACAAGTGATATTTTTAAATATTCATAATCCAGATGGTATGGCTAGGACCTATATTATAGCCTGTAAAAAAGGAAAAGAAACTATCTAAAATTGGGTGGTTTGTAGCTGATAGAAGTGAATTCCAACAGAAGGCTGAGAATCCATTCATTTAGAACTCTGCTGAGCACCTGCCATGTGCCTGACACATAATAGTTGTAGAGGATACAGAGACAAATAGAGTTAGTCCCTAAGATTGTGTGAATGAGCATGTGCGTGTTGTAAAGTACTGGAATGATCTCAGAAGTTTGCTTGGAAAAGTGCAGATGCAATGTTATTCTTGGCCAGAGCAGCTGAGCCAGGTGTGGGTGGATGATTACCCCAGGATGTTGGGCTGAGAAACGGGCTCTCAGCCTGAACCCAGTATAGCTAAATGGATGTTCTGAATTCTCCTATGCTTGGAGAAGACCTGCATGTGAGAGAAACTTGGGAGAATTAGCATGATGTTTTAAAGAAAGTAACCACATTAAATACCAGCAGCAGACCTGAAGCAGGAGACAAAGAAACAATGTATTGGCTAGCTGATGGAAAAGCTTCCATGAGATCTTGACCCCTGAACCTGCAAGGGGCCTTAGCAATGATTGATTGTAGATTACCCAGCAGTAGATTAGTGTGCACCACTGCGCCCTGCTGAAAATTAGAACCTAAAGCTATAATTTTATTTGTACATAAGCTGAAAGAGTAAACTGTGACTCCAAACAGCCTGTACTGAACCACAGAGGGCCAGCTGGAAAGGAGAAGATAAGAAGAGTTAATTCTTGACACTAGAAGGCAATGAATTTCAGGACACCAGGGACCAAGGGTCGAAGACTAAGTGTAATCTAGAAAAATTCTCGACTCTAGGTTTAGACTAGCCAGATTGTTTAATTGGGCTTAACCGGTCATAAACTATATGCACTTTCCCTCTAATGTTTGGTGTTTAGCATGCATGGACAATTTTGCCTAATCTCAATGTGGCAGAGTAAAAAGACACTGGGTTTTGGACTCAAAAATCATGGGTTTGTGACATAGTTTACTTGCTGGCTATATGACCATAAGTCACCTTCTCTGAACCTCTTTCCTCTGTAAAATCACGATAATACTACTTCACTGGATTAGTGAAATATTAAGATATTTGCAAAAAGGACAATATAAATTATAAAAGGTTAATCCAGTGTTTTTACATGCAGTGTTTTTTGTGACTACTAAGAACTGCTGCATCTTATTAGCAGGTCTTCCCAAGTGTTGACATACATCTGCTAAAAATACAGAGTTCTCAGCTTCACTCACAGCATGATAGGTTCAGGAAGTGGAGGTAGATGGGAGATAGATTTTATTAATGTAATTATGATCACTAAAAATTCATTTTTAAAGCACATGTGTTTTGAAATAAAGCATTATATAAATAAACATAAATATATTTTTATTTATAAAGCATCTTCTAAGAAAGAATAAATCAAAATCTGACATTGCCCACTTCACTCTGTTTCACTTTGCTCTCACATCTCCCCCAAAGCACTTGTATGTCTAATTTTAGAGAGTTGGAGCAAGGAACAAGCCCTGTTTTCATGGCTCTTTTTCTTATATACTCAAGAGTTCAGAACAAAGCATTTCTTCAAAAATAAAAAATCGAAGGCCAAGGCAGATGGATTGCCTGAGCTCAGGAGTTCGAGACCAGCCTGAGCAAGAGCTAGACCCCCCCCTCTACTGAAAATAGAAAAACTAGCCAGGCATTATGGCACAAGCCTGTAGTCCCAGCTACTTGGAAGCTGAGGCAAGAGGATCTCTTGAGCCCAAGAGTGAGAGGTTACTATAAGCTACAATGCCATGGCATTCTATCTAGGGTGACAGAGTGAGACTGTCTCAAAAAAAAAAAAAAAAACCAGTTAAAAATTGGCCTGGGTGCAGTATCTCATGAATTGCTTGAGCTGAGGAGTTCAGGACCAGCCAGAAAGATGGAGACTTTACGTCCTTCATGTTCACATGAATGGAGCTGGAAAGTGTTCTTAGCAAAGTATCACAGAAATGGAAGAAAAAGTATCCAATGTACACAGCCCTATTATGAAATTAACTTATAGCTTTCATATGAAATCTATAACCTAATAATAGCCTAAGAATATGGAGAGTGGGGAGACTAGCTGGGGGGAGGAGGATTGGAGGGATCACTTCTATGGTTTATCTTACAAGGGTACAAGTAAATCTTTCTAAGAGTAGAATATGAACGTCTTAACACAATAACTAAGAAAATGACATGAAGACTATTTTAACCAGTTTGATGAAAATATTTCAAATTGTATGTGAAAACACCACACTATACCCCAGAATTGCGTTAATGTACATAGTTATCATTTAATAAAAAATAATAATAAAAATAAAACCAGGAATGCAAATGAAAAAAAAAAAGATCAGCCTGTGGAAGATCAAGACCCCACCTCTATTAAAAAATAAAAAAACTACCCACATGTGGCAGGTACCTAGAGCCCCAACTATTCGAGTAGCTGAGGCACGAAGATCACTTGAGCTCAAGAACTTGAGGTTGCTGTGAGCTGTGATGATAACAGCACTCAGCCCCAGGGCAAGGAGTGAGACTCTGTCTCAAAAAATAAAAAAAATAAAATCACAATAGAATCAGCCAAAAGAACAATAATATATTCAAGAAGACCTAAATAGAAACAATATAACCCTGGATATCGCGATAACTGGAAAAGCAGCAGAACACTTATGCTAAACTTAAACACTGAAATGTTTGTTAAATGTCATAAAGGAACAAAATGGAGAGAGGGATCATGAAACTACCCAGACGAAACGTTCTAACTTAATTGGAGATCTAGCAATATTATAAGTTCCTATTCAAGTGGAAAATAGAGTTAAACCAGTATAGATTCTAAAACTTGTTTCATTCTATTTAAGGAAACATGTCCTTTTTTAAAGACGTTATGGAGAGCTTTCTGGTGTGAAAGATGTGAGCTCCTCCTAACATTGTCTCAATAAGGCAAAAAGGAATGGATAAAATGTTTTCAGATGGAAAGCATGATGTGACTGTTAGAATTGATGTTGCTATCCTCCCGAAACAAATGCAAGCATCACCTCCAGCAGCCAGACCTAGTGAACCTGTCTATAGCTCAAAACAGAAGCAGGACCAGGTGCAGTGGCTCATGCCTGTAATCCCAGCACTTTGGGAGGCTGAGAGGGGAGGATCACTTGAGGCCAGGAATTCGGGCAGTGTGAGACCTTATTTCTACAAAAAAACAGAAAAATTAGCCAGGCATGGTGGTACATAACAGTCATCCCAACTACTCAGGAGGTTGAGGCAGGAGGATCCCCTGAGCCCAGGAGTTTGAGGTTGCCGTGAGCAATGATAATGCCTCTGCACTCCAACCCAAGCAATAGAATCACTTGAGACCAGGAGTTGGAGACCAGCCTGAGCAATACAGCCACACCTCATATCTTATAAAGTATTAAAAAATTAGCCAGGTGGGGCAGTGCACACTTTTAGTCCCAGCTACTCAGGAGGCTAAGGTGGGAGGATCACTTAAGCCCAGGAGTTCAAGATTATAGTGAACTATGACCATGCCACTCTACTACAGGCTAGGCAGCCAAGTGAGACCCTATTTCTGAAAAAAAGAAATGTTAAATACCTTGGAAATTATAAATGTTTGTATTATTGTAATAATCACTTTTTGTTATCTACATGATTTAAAAGACACATTTTTAAAACAATTATTAAGTCTTAAAGCTTGTTGTTTTCTACATAAGTTAGGAGATTGATGCATTTAAAAGAATTATTAGCTTATGGCTTTGGACACATTGTACAAAGATGATAATTTTGTGATATCAACAACCAAAAGGAGTAAGGACAGGGCTGTAAAGAAGCAGAGTTTTTGTATATTCTTAGTATAAGTTTAAACTGCAGTTTTATACCTTCAGGATGTTAAATGTAATCCCCATGGTAACCACAAGAAAAATAGATATAGAATATATACAAAAGGAAATGAGAAAGGAATTTAAACACTTCACAACAAAAATCAACAAAACAAAAGTAATGTAGAAAATGAGGGACTAAAAAGCCATAAGGCATATGGAAAACAAATAGCAAAATGACATAAGTAAGTGCCTCCTTATTAGTGATAACTTTAAATGTAAATGGATTAAACTCTCCAATGAAAAGGCAGAGATGGCTCAGTGCCTATAGCTTAGTGGTTAGGGTGTCGGCCACATAACACTGAGGCAGGTGGATTTCAACCCAGCCCTGGGCCAGCTAAACAACAATGACAACTGCAACCAAAAAAAAAAAAAAATAGCCAGGTGTTGTGGTGGGAGCCTGTAGTCCCAGCTACTTCAGAGGTTGAGGCAAGAGAATCACTTAAGCCCAAGAGTTTGAGTTTACTGTGAGCCGTGACACCACAACACTCTACCAAGGGCAACATAATGAGACTCTGTCTCAAAAAAAAGAAAGAAAGAAAAGGCAGAGGTGGCTAGGGACATGGTGACTCGTGCCTATAATCTCAACATTTTGGAAGGCTAAGGCAAGAGAATCATGTGAGGCCAGGAATCTGAGACCAGCTCTGGCAATACAGTGAAACCTCCTTTCTACAAAAAAATTAAAAATTACCTGGACATAGCAGTGTGTGCCTATAGTCCCAGCTACTCAGGAGGTTGAAGCAAGATGATCAACTGAGGCCAGAAATTCAAGGTTGCAGTGAGCTATGATCATGCCACTGCTTTCCAGCCTGAGAGACAGAGTAAGAGTCTGTCCCTAAAAAAAATTAATTAATTAATTAAAAAGCAGAATGGATTAAAACACATGATTTAACTCTATGCTATCTACAAGAGAGATTCACTTTAGATACAAAAGTGATCACAATAGATTGAAAGTGAACGGATGGAAATATATATTCCATGTAAATAGTCACAGCAAAAAAGAATACCTCTATTGCCTAGAACTTGGCTCATGGTCAGCATCACTAAGTTTTTGTTAAATGAATAAAATATTCAAACTCACTTGGATTGGAGAATAAATGAATTACATTTTTCTCACCATGCTAGAAAAGAAAGTAAAAATAAAAAGAAAAGAGAAATAGATGGAGGAAGAAGAGAAATTATAATTCATTTGAATTGACAATGTCATTTAGTAGAACTGGAACAAATTTGGTGGCAATGTATTTAATTTAACTTCACTAAAAAAACTCTGGCAACATCTCTACCGAGCCATTAATAACATCTGTGTCCTTTGATGCCAAAATACAACTTTGATTTCTAAACACTATTCTCCAACAAAAGAAATCGTGGCTCCTTGGAGAAACAGTAGATTCCAGGGCTGGGACAAGTAAGATATAAATTATGCCAGGAAGTAATGAAGTGTCTCCCAATGAACAATGAGGGGATTATTGAAAGGGCATAAGAGCCAACCCGAAAGAGCTCCCATTGGCCAAGGCTGGAACAATTTCAGCAACAAAATAAATAAGAATAATACTGGATTAAGCATAGTACTATATCAAAATAATGCTAGGTGCCACGCACTCGAGCCTGAGTGACACAAAGAGACACTGTCGATACAAAAAGTAAAATTAAATAAATAAATATCCTCCAGTCCATTCTGTATAAATAAACAAATTGAGGAGAAGGGACAACTTTACAGAAGAATTCCGATTTCAAATGTTAAGGAATGAGGAACTAGACTGTCACCATTAAAACAGCACGCTAACAACTGCTGCAAGCAGTTTCCACTGGTGGCTGCAAACACTGGTGGGCAAAGGTTTAAGAAGCTGTAGGATGTTTTTATGCTCTCAAAGTGTTTTCCCCAAATAAATAGTATTTACAAAGAAAAAAGTAGCAGCTTCATGGTGGCAAAGCCTAACAAACACCATTTCAAGAAAGTAATCCAGGTTAACATCAATAAGAAGACACTGATCTCACTGAAGCAGCCAAGTCCATGCAAAGGCCAGGTCTGGGGCAACTCCCTGATAGGCGCTGCCAGTCCCTGGCCTGCTTAGTGGCAGAGGAGCAGGGATCACAAGGGGCACTGCTTTGAAGCCTTTGGTGCCACCAGAACTCTCAATCAAGTTCGAGCTTCTACCCCACAGTTTCTACCACCAGACACTGAGAAAAGAAGGCTGGGCACCATGGCTCACACCTGTTATCCTAGCACTCTGGGATGCCAAGAGGGGTGGATTGCTTGAGCTCAGAAGTCTAAGACCAGCCTGAGCAAGAGCTAGAGCTAGACCCCATCTCTACTAAAAATATAGCTGGGCGTTGTGATGGGTGCTTGTAATCCCGGCTACTCAGGAGGCTGAGGCAAGAGGATTGCTTAAACCCAAGAGTTTAAGGTTGCTGTGAGCTATGATGCCACAGAACTCTACCCAGGGCAACAGAGTGAGACTCTGTCTCAAAATAAATAAATAAATAAATAAATAACAAGAAAATATATGAGGTTATTAGGTTATTATCAACCTAATAACAGCCTGAGAATACGGGGTGGGGTGGGAGAGAGAAGGGGAATGGGTGGATGGAGGAGGATTGGAGGGATCACTTCTGTGGTTTATCTTACAAGGGTACAAGTGAATCTTTCTAAGAGTAGAATATGAACGTTTTAACACAATAACTAAGAAAATGGCATGAAGGCTGTGTTAACCAGTTTGATGGAAATGTTTCAAACTGTATGTGAAAACACCACACTGTACCCCAGAATTGCATTAATGTACATAGTTACCATTCAATTAAAAAAAAAAAAAGTCATACATCAATATCAAGTAGGTTTCATCCCAGGAATGCAAGGCTGGTTTAATATA